>CM019174.2:10280785-10304947 GCA_009739505.2 Apolygus lucorum | reverse complement strand
TGGTACCAATGTTCGTCACTTCGTATTCCCTCGCAATAACAGGCCCACTCAGGGATTTGAAAGAGCAGTTTTATTCACTATTTTATTGAATTTCGCCAGTATTTTATACAATATTTTATGTATTCATTACTTGGTTTATTCAGCCTATTTTACCGTCCCAAGTCGTTTTTGCCTCATTTGGATTTATTATTATTAATAATTATGATTAAACGCTCAATTATTGACGCACCTGTACAAGAGTTTATCATGCGGCATGCGCAGCGACTACTACCGGTCCGGGGTGATGATTTTCATAGGGGACCATCTAACCCGCACAAACCCTGAAAATTGCATCGAAATCGGATGAGAATATTGTAGAAGTTATGGCTGTGGCAAGGATTTCATGACGGGCACACAGACAGACAGACACGGAACCAAAATCGCGTAAAACGCGAGTGGAAATTTTGATTTTGGAGAACTTTTTTTTTCAACCTTGAAACGTGAAAACAAAGCTTCCGCTTCCTCGGTAGACTCGGAAGTAAAATTAATGAGGTGTCGAAAATTTACGAAATTTACCTGAAATCTAAATCAAAAAGGGCTTTTCGTTTGAAAAAACAAAGTTGGTGTGAGCAACACAGTACATTTGAGATCCTTGGAAAAAAACATTCAAATTTTTTTGATGATGATTTTTGAAAAAAATTTTTTCATCGTTTTATAATGTTCCAAAACGGGTTGCAGGGAGAAAATAGTTTTTTTCTAAAAGCGCCACGCTACAATATAATTTTCTTTGAAAATTCACTAAAAAGTGACATCATCCAATTTTTCTCAATTTTGGGTATTGGGAATGTGAATCGTTGGCCCGGTGGAGGAATATGAGGAGCACCAGTGCTGGACACT
Source organism: Apolygus lucorum (assembly GCA_009739505.2). Lineage (NCBI taxonomy): Eukaryota > Metazoa > Arthropoda > Insecta > Hemiptera > Miridae > Apolygus > Apolygus lucorum. The sequence goes on along the minus strand of CM019174.2, from coordinate 10,304,071 downwards.
GCCAACTACCGACGATTTCAAGTTAGATTCGGATCCTCGGGAAGCTGAGACTGCCTGCCGTCAGTCGGGGGTGCCAGAGCCAAAGATGATGTAACAGAAAGCCTCATTTCGTTCACCGCAAGAACCGTTCAAATGACGTAACCCGAGTTTATAAATGACCGTCCAACCCCTCTGCCAAGGCTGAACCCGAAGATTTCTCCGAGGTACCAAAAGTACATTTTACTTGCAGCCTAAAAATATCGTCGCTGCAACATGACAAGTCTAATTCCTCGAATTTTCAGGAGAGCCAAAAAACTGTTTTCTGCCGATAAAACGAACCAAATCAATTGAAACTCCGTTACTGTTAGTTGTAATACACCTAATTAACTATTCCATAACGATTTTCAGGCGGTTTGCCTTGATTATGCGAAAATGAGGAAGATATGCCATGTTATTCAGCTTACTTATCCGTATGCCGAACTTATGCCATGTATACGATTTATCGATATATGAAATATATCGATAGATTACGGTTGATATATCGGTATATTTACATCGATATAGAGAACCGATATTATCGGTCAGTATCGATGTATTTATCGATATACTATAATTGGGGCTGTATACGAAGTGAAGCAAGTTTTCACAACAATTATTATTTTCAATATCGAAGGACCATGCCTACAGTATACCCCAGTCAATTTATAAATCGAACATTGCAATGGCGAAGGTATTTACCGTACATTTTATATATTGTTAGCACCACTGAGGGTAGTTTTTCTCTAAAATTTCGGTAGCAACACCCCGAAAACCTGTGTTACTGACATAGGTAGTCCTCTGAATCCATAAAATTTTCGAACTTTTTAGTTTTCAACTATGAAGTTCGATAATTCATACCCAGTAAACCTTTTAAGTAGGTTAAATACTAACTTCAACCGGATTTTCCTTGTAGATCTTACGATATGTGGAGTATATCGATTTATTTCTTCCAAAATGATGTTAGTAACGTTTCAATAATTGAAACGTTTAGTAACGTTTCAATAATTGAAACGTTTCAGTAATTGAAACGTGAATTATTCACCTACCTACTTACTTCGACAAGTTTTTCCAAGTATATCTTCCGATATGTGGAGGAATGTCTTCCTAAATGATGTTTGTATTGTTTTAAAAAGATTAAATTCATCTACCTACTTCAACACGTTTTTCCAAGAAAATCTTCCGACATATCGAAATATCGATACATTTTCTCCGATATATAGCATTATCAAACTGAATTAAACCTTTAGCAAACTGAATTAATCCTTTCTCAAACTGAATTAAAACGTTTTGCAATTTGATTTAAACTTTTTGCAACTGAATTAAACCTTTCACAATTAGAATTAAACTTTTCTCAAACTGAATTAACCCCTTCACAATTGGAATTAAACCTTCAACAAACTGAATTAAACCTTTCCCAATTACAAGTGAACCTTTCATAAAATTAATCCTCTGCACCAAACATGATCAGAGGACATAAGAGTGAGTGAAGTTCCCAAAACAATACCTTATCTGTGGACGGTCAATATCTTCCCTGTGGATGGTCAATTACTCCCTTATGGACTGGCAAACTTTTATTGACCTTCACTGTGTAGAGTCACCCTTCCCTTCCCGTCAACATTCTCGTCATAAAAGTGTTTTTTCTATTTTTTTGGTTTTGTGAGAAACATTGTTGTGGTGATGAGCGACAGCGATTCAAATATTAGTTCTGTGAGTATTGCTGAATATTGCTGAGTATTGCTAAACGCTCGAATTCCTTGAAAATCCCGTTGAAAATGGACATGTATCGTACTTCCTGCTGCAGCTACAGGCCAACCCCTCCACTGACCTTCCCCTTTCTTGAAAAATCGAACTATTCATGTGATAGGTAGTTTACTTTAGAATATTGACTTATATATATTAATAGCTAACGTGTTTATTTATTAGTATTTTTGTTTCTTAAAAATTTATTAAATTGTTGGTTCATTGCGAAAAGTTTAATTCAGTATGCGAAAGGTTTAATTCTATTTGTGAAAGGGTTAATTCTAATTGCGTAAGGTTTGATTCATTTTGCGAAGAGTTTAAATCAAATTGCAAAAAGTTTAATTCAGTTTGCGAAAGGATTAATTCATTTTGTTAAAGGTTTAATTCAGTTTGCTAATGCTATATCAAAGGTATCGATATATTTTTGACTATATATCATTCGACCAGTATATCGATATATTTCATTCTATATGCCATCCCTACATGTTAACGTAACTTCATGTCATGTTGGCGCAAACGACGATTGCAGTGAAACTATCGGCCAGGTCGCAAAACTAACTGCAATAATACTAACTAATCGATTTGGCGAGCAAATTTACATAATGATCCGCCTTTAACTCAAAACCCCCAAAATGCGACTTTATGTCATGTTGCAGCTTAACCCATTTCCGGCCACTGATGCATTTTTGCATGTCATAAAAATGATTTTTTTTCGAATATTGAAATAATGGAAAATTTTTGTCGAGGAATTGTTTCTTGTTCATGCTGATCCTAAACTTTAAAAAAAATCGTCGACAATCGAGAGCTCAATGGGATTCGGAAAATTTTTTGAAAGAGGCCTTTTGGCCGAAAGCGTGATTATAGGATTATCGAATTCGACCCTGGGGGAGTGAGCGTTCTATATATTTACATTTTACCTCGATTTTTTTAGATTTTTAACAATGAACTGGATACTTAAATCATATCGATTTGGAAAACTGAGACCTCTCAAATCATATAAAATGTTAAATTCATATAATTTGGAGCATTTTTGCTGTCTATTGGTGAGCAAATGATGCCTTATTTTGGCCGGCATTCTGTAAAATAGTTCATCCTCCTCTCATTACTCTGTTATCTCAAGCCGAGGGTAGAAATGGGTTAATGCTAGATAAATAATTTTAATAATAGTTCTATAAAATAGTTCATCCTCCTCCCATTACTCTGTTATTTCTACCCTCGGCTTGAAATGAGTTAAGCGACTATACCTATTTCGAATCAAACTTAAGATTTTTCGAATGAAACACATGGTTTTCCAAGTTGACGTTTTCCATAACAAATCAAAGATTTTTAAAAAATTACCAACGGTTTTTCGACGGACTTTGAAACCTCTTAATATGTCTGATCACCACGCATCTTCTTTATTCTAGTCGAAAATGAGTGAAAATAGTTCAAAAACGTGGTTGATGAGAGAAACTTCCATGAATTCTCAAGAGATTAGCGCCCCTGGTGGCAATCTGTGAAACCAGGGCTACACCTGGATGGTCTTCGAGAAAATACAGTTCGAGCCCTCGTAATTGCAGTTTTATCGATTCTAATTCCTTTGAAACAACGAATCCATCTCTAGTGAGAGGCAATCGGTGAAATCTGGTCGTCAGACAGAGTTCTGAAGGGATTTGTGGCGCTGAGAGAGACTGATGAGGTGATTCTGCAAGTTCGCTAATCTGAAGGCCCCCCCATCACGATCGGGGTCACACGTCTCCCTTCGCAACCTTTCAAACTTTCTCTTCTCAAAAAAAAAAACAAAAAAACAAATTATTCAATCGATAAATCAGGATTGGCGCTTTCTGTCGTGTTTTGCACGAGATCTGACAGTTTGGAAAACACAGTCTTATTTCCTGGCGTCCCACACGAGAATAAAGTGAAAAAGAATGAACTTGTTTGTGTTTAATCAAAACATACTTTTAGATTGTTACTTTCTTTCCTGTTTGACAGAGCAATAAAAGTACTTGTTATAATTTGGTGTTTCCTCACCGTTTGGTTCCCAAATTCATTGACTTCATAGATGCCTACGGACTTCATCTCTCTGAGATCGTATTTTGATTATCATCCCCTGTACTTTATTATCTCTATAAATATTGATCTTAGTAAGTTTGTCCCTCGTCTTGGAGCGCAATGTGGTGGCAGATTCCGGAACTATTTCGGGTCGTATTGGCCTTAATGTCCCGATAAAAATATTGCGTTAAAAATTCGGTAAATTCTTTGAAATTCCTTAAAAATTGTGTTACAAATTCGTGAAATTTTGCGTTGATTCCAAATCTGCAATAAAAGAAAAACGCTGCAAATTATTACACAATGGTTTATTATTTTTCTATGTAGATCACTCGTCTGCAAAATCACCAACCATCCAATATGAAGAACAAAAAAAATCAAACAAAAAAAATTTAAAAAAAAATCAAAATTACCAACTATCGATTACATTTCGATCAGCTCTAATTTGAACGGAGATTAGGCCTCTTTTGCGATTCACACTCGTGTTTTGATATATATATATATATTTCAATATAAACACTTAAATTTTCGTAGGGAGCGATCGGTTTGTCCTACAGAGCTCCGCGTGGTCTCAAAAAATTCTAAAAATTCTATAGAATCTTAAATTGAAGGAAAAACAATACCTTTATATCGAAGTTTTTTGAGTTAGGGCGTTTTCAAAATTTCAAAATTGATTTTGGAACCCTTAGGAGTGACCTACATCAACCATAAGCTTCGGGGCACAACTAGACCCCAAATGGAGCCTACATACCAAATTTCATCAAAATCGGTCAATGCTAAGTGGCAAAAGTGCCGCTTACGGCGGACGGACGGACAAATTTTTATTCGATTTTCGGATTCTACGTACCTTGAAACGTAAACCATCAAATTTTGAGGGGGTGTTAAAATTTTTTTTTTTCTTGGTCGATTCCAAAGGTTCATTATTGAAAATAATAAACCAAAATGGTCTGCAATGCACACGTACGTGGTTATATTTAAAATCAACGAGAAAAAAAATATGCAGATGAAAAAAATCTCCTCAGAAATTACGGTTTTAGAGGGGGCCCTCTATTATAATGATACTTCTGTGTCATTCCGGATTTCGCAACAGATTAAAATTTTCTTCAAAATCTTCTCAACAAACAAAAAGACTCATTTGTTAGCCAGGAATTTTGGACAACACTAAGGTGCCCAAATTTCAGAAGATATGACTAACTTTTTCGGGTTATTTGTGGATATTATCATCATAATATGATATAATATCATTTATATTATAAACACTTGACAATTGTTGTATTTATATTTCATTATCTTTAAATATTGATCTTAGTAAGCTTGTCGCTCGTTTTGGAGCGCAATGTGGTGGCAGATTACGGAACTGTTTCGGGTCGTATTGGCCTTAATGTCCCGTTAAAAATATTGCCTGCACCCAGTATGCAAATACTGAGCTATCTGGCGGAACCATCTCGAGATAAGTCGGCGGATCCTCGCCAGAAATGACGGAGGAGGCTGTAGATTGGGTTTCGGATTCCGGATTGATTAATGGGAAAAGCCGAAAAGTGGGATGTATCGTATCGAAACGTGCCTAGCGAGGTTCTATCTTGCAGATGGAGTTGATTAATTTGAACAGGATGCGAAGTCTTTTAGAATATGCTGCTTCCTAATCCTTAAGATCTCTCCAATATGTTTTTCAATGCGGTCAGTTGTAGATAAAAATCCGACTTCGTGAGTCTGTGAAACAGACCCTTTCGAGTAGCATTAGTGAATGAGAGAATTTTCAAGTTGAAATTGAAAAAACAAATTTACTCTACACAGTGATGTTATACATGAAAATTTATCGCTGATTCTGAAAATAGTATGATCTTAATAACACCTCTAAAAATTGTTGTTGTTAGAATAAAAACACCTCTAACTCGACTATCAACACAAATAGTTATTTTTTTCTGATTTTCTGTAAAGCTGTATGATTTGGTCATGTTTGAGTAATTCACACTCTTCTTGTCTCCACTGATTCTGAGTATCGACTCCACGGTTCTGAGTACGTACGAGTATAATTTATTGTAACCAATCTGCTAGAAACCAGATACCCGCCATTTTCGAACCATTTTCATATTCTGCACTTGTTGTTTTGTTAGAAATTGTAAGCAGTTCCCGAATGTCGCGGACACCTCCTGGAGGAAGATTTCAAAAGCTAGTTTTCACCTTCAAAAGACCGTAAAACACGAGAAAGAAGGTTGAAATCGTCGAAACATGTTGGTTCAATCGAGAGACCAGACAACTTCAAAAGCTAGTTTTCACCTACAAAAGACCGTAAAACTCGAGAAAGAAGGTTGAAATTGTCGAAAATTGTTGGTTGAATCGAGAGACAAGACAACTTCAAAAGCTAGTTTTCACCTACAAAAGACCGTAAAACTCGAGAAAGAAGGTTGAAATTGTCGAAAATTGTTGGTTGAATCGAGAGACAAGACAACTTCAAAAGCTAGTTTTCACCTACAAAAGGCCTTAAAACTCGAGAAAGAAGGTTGAAATTGTCGAAAATTGTTGGTTGAATCGAGAGACAAGACAACGTCAAAAGCTAGTTTTCACCTTCAAAAGCCCGAAAAACTCGAGAAAGAAGGTTGAAATCGTCGAAACTTGTTGGTTCAATCGAGAGACCAGACAACTTCAAAAGCTAGTTTTCACCTACAAAAGACCGTAAAACTCGAGAAAGAAGGTTGAAATTGTCGAAAATTGTTGGTTCAATCGAGAGACCAGACAACTTCAAAAGCTAGTTTTCACCTACAAAAGACCGTAAAACTCGAGAAAGAAGGTTGAAATTGTCGAAAATTGTTGGTTCAATCGAGAGACAAGACAACTTCAAAAGCTAGTTTTCACCTACAAAAGACCGTAAAACTCGAGAAAGAAGGTTGAAATTGTCGAAAATTGTTGGTTGAATCGAGAGACAAGACAACTTCAAAAGCTAGTTTTCACCTACAAAAGACCGTAAAACTCGAGAAAGAAGGTTGAAATTGTCGAAAATTGTTGGTTGAATCGAGAGACAAGACAACTTCAAAAGTTAGTTTTCACCTTCAAAAGCCCGAAAAACTCGAGAATGAAGAGACAAGACAATTTCACAAAATAGTTTTCACCTTCTTTCTCGAGTTTTTCGGTCTTTTGAAGGTGAAAACAAGATTTTGAAGTTGTCTTGTCTCTCGATTCAACCAACATGTTTCGACGATTTCAACCTTCTTTCTCGAGTTTTTTGGTCTTTTGAAGGTGAAAACAAGATTTTGAAGTTGTCTTGTCTCTCGATTCAACCAACATGTTTCGACGATTTCAACCTTCTTTCTCGAGTTTTTCGGTCTTTTGAAGGTGAAAACAAGATTTTGAAGTTGTAAGTTCTTGTATCCACTGATTCAGAGTACGTACGAGTATAATTTATCGTAACCAAACAGCTAGAAACCAGATACCCGCCATTTTCGAACCATTTTCATATTCTGCCCTTGTTGTTTTGTAAGGAATTGTAAGCTGTTCCCGAATGTCGCGGACACCTCCTGGAGGAAGATTTCAAAGGTTTGTTTTCACCTTCAAAATACCAAAAAACTGGAGGAAGAATGTTGAATTCGTCTAAACATGTTGGATCAATCGAGAGACAAGACAACTTCAAAATCTTGTTTTCACCTTCAAAAGACCAAAAAACTCGAGAAAGAAGGTTGAAATCGTCGAAACTTGTTGGTTCAATCGAGAGACAAGACAACTTCAAAAGCTAGTTTTCACCTTCAAAAGCCCGAAAAACTCGAGAGAGAAGGTTGAAATCGTCGAAACATGTTGGTTCAATCGAGAGACAAGACAATTTCACAAAATAGTTTTCACCTTCAAAAGACCGTAAAACACGAGAAAGAAGGTTGAAATCGTCGAAACTTGTTGGTTCAATCGAGAGACAAGACAACTTCAAAAGCTAGTTTTCACCTTCATAAGACCGCAAAACTCGAGAAAGAAGGTTGAAATTGTCGAAAATTGTTGGTTGAATCGAGAGACAAGACAACTTCAAAAGCTAGTTTTCACCTTCAAAAGACCGAAAAACTCGAGAAAGAAGGTTGAAATCGACGAAACATGTTGGTTCAATCAAGAGACAAGACAATTTCACAAAATAGTTTTCACCTTCTTTCTCGAGTTTTTCGGTCTTTAGAAGGTGAAAACTAGCTTTTGAAGTTGTCTTGTCTCTCGATTCAACCAACATGTTTCGACGATTTAAACCTTCTTGCTCGAGTTTTTCGGTCTTTTGAAGGTGAAAACCAGCTTTTGAAGTTGTCTTGTCTCTCGATTGCACCAACATATTCCGACGATTTCAACCTTCTTTCTCGAGTTTTTTGGTCTTTTGAAGGTGAAAACTAAATTGTAAAGTTGTCTTGTCTCTCGATTGAACCGACATGTTTCGACGATTTCAACCTTCTTTCTCGAGTTTTTCGGTCTTTTGAAGGTGAAAACAATCCGCTATACTAGTGAATTGTAATTGTAGTTTTTTGTTTAGTTTCTTTCTTTTTTTTTAATTCAGTTTTTTTTGTAGTTGTCTTGTCTATTGAATGAACCAACATGTTTCGACGATTTCTATCAGCTGATTGAAGGTGAACTTGGGAGTGAAAGTCGAAATCATAGAAATAAGTTGGTTTACTCGATATTTTGCTCCAGAAAGTGGTGCCAGTTCGCAGTAAAAATAAAACCTCACTAATATTGGGGACATTTAAGACTGAAAAATTATGGTTATCTTTTCTTCTTCTCACCTCCTTACTTACGCCAAAGGATTTTCACGCAAAGCAGATTGTTTGAAGGTGGGATGAGTCATCTGAGATGAATAGGTAAGAAGAGATCCCCAAAGTGGGATAACGGACGTCCTGAGGAGAAACCACTTGGTATGCTAATAACCCTTTAGAACGCTGGGCCTCCTCCAGTCAGAACTGGGCTAACAACGAGTCGAAAAACTCGGCTCTTTTGATGTAGATCGTGCGTATGAAGACAATTACTGGCGGCTTTCCACTGCCAATCGACCCAGCACGCTATGAAACAATTATTGTCACGTTTGAAACAAAACGTCAATCAAGTTAGGGTACTCTGAGAAAGTGATGGACTCGTCACTACACTCCACATGTCATCATTTCCTGTCCAGAATTCCACGAGTACTGGAGAATCCGTCGTAACAAGCAAGTCCTTTACACGTGGCGTAGGTTTTCAATTTAATGTCATCATCGTTAGGCCAAGTAGTGTGAAGGGGAAGTTATAGGATTAGAAACGGAAACCTTCGTAGTGAGAGAATTTTTTTGGTTCTCCGCCTTGTGAAAGGGATCAAGATAAGCCTCATCAGCTGTTCGTAACACTAAACAACTAGGCGGTGAACTAAGGAAAATAACTCTACTATGCAGTTTTATATTGCAAATGCCAATGAGGCAAACATTCCAAGATGTGTCAAAAGGTTCATAATAATAAAAGAAAAGACGAATTCGCTAGCCAGGATTTTTGAACTACTTTGAGTACTCAAATAAAAAAAAAGGACCACATATTTTGTGTAATATATATACATTTTGGTTTATTATTTTCAATAATAAGCCTTTGGAATCGAGCAAAAAAAAAAAAAATTTTAACCCCCCCTCAAAATTTGATGTTTTACGTTTCAAGGTACGTAGAATACAAAAATCGAATAAAAAAATTTTTTTTAATTTAGAAATTTAATTTCCGTCCGTCCGCCGTACGCCGTCCGCCGTACGCCGTACGCGGCACTTTTCTTAGCAACACTGGACCGATTTGGTTCAAATTTGGTATATGGGCTCCATTTGGGGTCTATTTGTGCCGCGAAGCTTTTGGTTGATGTAGGTCACTTCTAAGGGGTGAAAATTAAGGGTTGAAATTTTCAAGAGTGCCCTAGCTCGAAAACTCTCGAAATAAAGGTATCGTTTTTTCACCAATTTTAAATAGTATTGAATTTTAAAAAATTTTTGAGACCACCCGGAGCTCTGTAGGACAAACCGTTCGGTCCCTACGAGTACTTGAAGGTTTTCCTTCGATAAAACAGAATCATGAGTGTGAATCGCAAAAGAGGTCTAATCTCCATTCAATTTTTTTCGTTTTAAGCCAGTATGGTGTGGTAGGTAGTACCTAGCTGGTAGGTAACTCGGCGCTTTGCGCCTCGGCGGGGGGCTCCGCCCCCCTGCACCCCCCGGTTTATTTCTTTTTCCATACTCTGTATGAAATCATAGGAACACAGAATGTGTTCTTGCGATACTAGTCATCCGTTAAATAAAAAACAACAATAATAAATGTGGAGTTGACATTAACATGACAACCAATAAACATATCACCAGATGTTTTTTCTGTCGCTTTTTCGTGACGATTTTTTTTCGGTAGGTCATCGCAAAAACACATTCTGTGTTAAAAAAAAGTTGGTAGGTAAAAAAAATGTTGGTGGGTAAAAAACGCTGCAAATCATTGCTCAAAGGCTTCTTCACTCTTCAGATCACTGATCAGCTGAGTGAGCTCCGAAGCCATTTTCAATCCTATTGAATGGAAGTGCTCATCCAGGCGTCTCCAGCATTCGAGGAGATCTTCTTCACTCTTCTGATCACTGATCAGCTGAGTGAGCTCCGAAGTCATTTTCAATCCTATTGAATGGAAGTGCTCTCGAGTGCTGCATTCGAGGAGATCTTCTTCACTCCTCAGATCACTGATCAGCTGAGTGAGCTCCGAAGCCATTTTCAATCCTATTGAATGGAAGTGCTCATCCAGGCGTCTCCAGCATTCGAGGAGATCTTCTTCACTCTTCAGATCACTGTTCAGCTGATTGAGCTCCAAAGCCATTTTCAATCCTATTGAACGCAGGAAGCTGAAATTTGAGAGGGAAGGTCAAGGGAGAATACAGATGGTGGTAGGTGCTATTGATGGAGAACCTGTGATCTATACAGAAAATAATAAACCTTTGAGCAATGATTTGCAGCGTTTTTTAATTATTTATTTGGTATTACGATCCTTGAAGAACGAGCGCCCTTTCCACAACAGACGAGCACTCCTTCCGTTTCATGGAATTCTCTCTCCATCTTCTCTCACCAAGCCTAGAAAGATCCTCCTCCTCGTCCAACGCTTCCTAGATCTCCCTCTCTGCCTTTCTTCCCCTCTGAATGTCTCATACATTGATCTACGAGGACATTGCTGTGGAGGCATTCTTTCCACGTGACCAAGACATCTTATTCTTCCACGTCTAATGAATGCTGCCAGGTCTGGTTGCGCATACACCCTTCTCAACTCCTAATTTTTCCTGATTCTCCATTGCCCATCCTCGTACACTGACCCAAAATACCTTACGGAGAATCTTCCGCTCCCAGCAGTTGAGCAAACGCTCGTTTTGGTTGTCAGGACCCAGGATTCGCTGCTATATGTCACTACTGGTCTCATTATTGTCTTGTATATCACAAGCTTGGTTCTTCGGGAAAGTCCCCTCAACTTCAACGCTTTTTGAACAACCCAAAAACATCTTTTCCTGCTGCAATCCGCGACTTAATTTCAGTAGTGACATTATTGTCGTTCGTCACTATTGCACCCAAGTACTTAAACCGGCTGCAAATAGAGAAGCTGTGATGAAGAATGTGGAAAGATGCTCGCTCAGGGGGTGATCTAGAGGTTTTCATACAAACCATTTTGGTTTCATCTATCTTCAACCCTCTTACAGCCCTCTCGAACTCCTCAAATGCTCCAGACAGTGCAGGAATTGTCCTCTCCTTCACGTCCACATCGTCCGCGTGTAATATTACATTTTGTGTAATATTAGCGAATTGAAAATCTGCTGTCATTGGTGTCCAAATAGATTGGGTACATCCAGCAGGGCACCCGTTAACCTATACTTGTGTGGCCTCCCTCCCCTTCGTCTCCAACCAATCACAAGTTGTGTAAGGGCAGCTCGAGGAACCACCGTCATCACTCTAGTCCAAAATTTGGTTTTGTTCACTCGCTACAATGGTCACTCCTATCCACCAAACATCACATTTACATCTATTAATTGTTTCGAGCCGTTAGGTCTACCTTCTCCCCCGCCTACGCTGTGTGATCGGTTTTGGGATGGCAGACAAGCCTCATCAACATTTCTCATTTCAAGTATAACTTCCAAGTATAAATTCAGAGTCAAATTTGGAATCAGGGACTATCAGTCTCCCTCTGCCTGGCTCATTACATAGCAGTCCTTTTTAAACGAATACATTCAATACAGGCATATCTGGCTTCAGAGCACGTACCCTGGATTCGTCTGTCAGAACCCACCGACATCAAATCTAATTAAACCCTGCTTTCAACCGTGACCGACGTCCCCCAGTGACACCTTTGAGAACTGTAACTGTGACTTAGTAACAGCTCCTCCAGTAAATTAATCGATTTCGTCAATTAGCATTGAAAGCGCTTTTGACGAACGCCCTCTCACGTCACAAGGGTGTAATTGCAACTTGATTAATTGACCGCAGTAGTAAGGGCTCTCGAATAATTAAGTTCCCTCGAGGTTATTTGCCTGGGAAGCTGTTGGAATCTGAATTCCGTTGATGCGTCGACGCCCTCAGACTCGAAGTTAAACCAAAATACTTTGTTGTTGTCGATTGAAGGAATTCAAGCGACTTGAAACCCTTGAAGAAAAAACGTTGGGTTAGTAGAAGAAAGGCCTTATTTATCAAGTTTTTGGTGAACTACCACAGAGATCTAGTTCCTAGCTAATCCGTGAAATAGATTTCAAGTTTGCGGCCTTGATTCCACAAACATATTCGGCCAATATTGGCTGTGATTTGTCCGTGAACTACCAGAAATATTCTCATCATCAAAACCCAAGATGGGAGGTGATCCTGGAGGTAGTTGTTTCGACGAAGATCCTGAGAGACTTTCTGCTGTAGATTTGCTTGGGTTGGCCAGCAGCTGTTGGTCTCGATGGCGTTCCACTTCAGTGGCTAACGGAGTAGTTTTATTCAAGTTTTTTTCCAAAATCTTTGGTCAGTTTAACGTAATTCCTTGAACTCCTCGTGGGGCATCTGTAAACATCGTTCATCCATTTCTATCTGAAGCCAACATCTCGTGTCTTCCCAGCATGGGATCTCCTTCTGTGTGCAGTGTCTTCCAAGTTTCTGGTCTGCGCTTACATTGTGGCTTCCAGTCCAGTCCGACTTTTTCTATGGCATCGGCTTTCCCGAGGGTCTGCTCGATCCACTTCCATTTTCTGCGGTGGATTTCGGTGGCAATTTCGTCCTGGCGAGTTGCTATCCAGAGATGTTCCTTATTGCCTGAGGCCACCAAATTTAGTCAGTTTAGTATTTTGGAATCACCTAGCACTTTGATGTAATTCTTCACCAAAAGTGAATTGAAACGAAAATGATAAACTATACTCCTCCCTGATCAACGGGCGGCGCTGTGGCCGAGCGAGCTACGGAATGTGTCTCTGGAGACGAGACTCGGACCGGTTGCAGGGGCCGTGAGTTCGGGACTCGCCTCGGGAGCATATTTTCGGGCAAGTTGGTCGCAGTTCCCCCTCGTCCCAACCCAGGCGGTGGGGCCAATGGGATGCCATGAGCGAAATCATCAGAACAAATTCTGATATTCCCTTAGGAAGACAGCTGATGACGTCCGCGAAATGGTTGTTTACTTTATTTTATTTTACTCCTCCCTGATCAGCTGGATGAGCTAAATTCGCTCCTGGTGGCCCCAGGAAGCTTTCGAATAACAAACTACCGATACTCTTCCCTGATCAGCCGGGTGGCTAAAGCATGTTCCATGTTTTCCACTTTTAGCCGTCAGAACCTAACCCAGGGGTGCAGGTGGCGGAGCCTCAAGTTGTCTTGAAATTCAATTTACTCTTCAATTAATTACTAGGTATCCGAATGGAAAACTTCCAGAAACCAGCCGTACGAGTAATTTACTTTCCGAGAACTGATCCGACGTCAACTTCGTGTCAGACATCACGTCCGCAAATCCGTCATGTGACGAAGAAAAAAAAAGTAGTCCAGCGCCGTTCCGCGAACTCATACATCATAATAAGCGCCGCCGGCGCCGCTCCAACCGGATTTCCATGGGAAAATTGCCGGCAATCAAATGAGACGACCCTGTCATTCGAAAAATTAAATTTTTTTGTGCTCCTCAAAAAAAAAGGAAGAGGTCACGAGCGTGCAGCGGCAAAGGCCGCATTAAATTTTGGAATTAAAATAGTGCTTGGGTGTAGAGATTATAAAAACAAGAAGAATGCGACAAAAAACATGGAAATTGGATGATTATTTCCTGAGAAAAATGGGAAAAACTGTTGATGAAAACTGACCAGCCATGAGGAGGCTGGAAATGGATGTTGGTCCTTCAGACGGTGGGGGGGGGGGGCTGTTCGTAAGATATTAGACTAACCCGGAACGAGGAAGCCGTGATGGTACTTTTCCGTTATACCCCAGTCTGTTTCACAACTTTCGCGACTGTTTCACGCCCACCCGATGTTTCTAGGCACCGGTAATGATTCCTTTTCACATTTTAATAAATTAATGTACGCTCAGTTTGAGGGAGTAAAGAGACATCGGTACCCCCTTGGAAAAACATGGGGGTAAAGTCATTGACCACGGGTTCGTTGATGACGGAAAAATACCGAATAGGCGACCGACTGAAGGATTTCACGTTTGCGCACGCGCAGTGTCTACCATTGAACTGATCGTGATGGTTTTCGAAGGGAAACATCTAGAGTTACATGATTTCCGAAAAAACATCAAATTCAGATTGAAAATATAGAAGTTATCGCTGTTTCTATACTTTAACATTTGCGCAAGCGCAGAGGCTGCTATCAGTCCGAGGGCGAGGGCTTTTCATAGGGGACCATCTACACTCCACGGATTTGCGGACTCACTGACAGACACGGAACCAAAATTGTTCAGGAAGGTCAAAATCGTGAGTGGAAGTTTTGATTTTGGAGAAAGAAAATTTGTTTATTCTTGAAAACTGAAAACAATATTTCCACTAACATGATAGATTCTGAAGCAATTCGACATTAAAAACCGACTTCTATAGTCAAACTTTACCCCAGGATTTACTCCAAAACATTTCCAAATACAATTTCTCCCACTCGAAATGGGTTAAATTGATTTTTTTTGATAAGTGAATTGATCTTCAGGGCTTCCTGGACATTTTGAGTGGTCGAGCTCATTGATCAGATAATTGTAACCCCCCTATTTAATTGTTTAAATGTTGGAGTACTGTTAACTACGAGTGCGTCTATCTTTACTCCACTCTGAAAAACTCACGGTTATCGCTACAGAAACGGGCAGTGGTGCAATGATACTAGTCGGGATTGAATTCATTACCCCAGAAATACTTGATAATATAATTTTTTTATACAGGGTGTCTACACTTTCGATGGGCATAACTTCAGGGTTCGATTCCACAAGGTATTTCCTACAAAAAATGTCTCTTAGCAATTTTCTTTTAACCCACTCAAAATTCTATTTTTTTCACTTTAAAGTTTTTCTTCGCGTTTTCGACCTCACGGCACTGATATGGTCATAACTCCCTTAAATCTCCTGAAAATTCAAATCTGACTACACCGTTAGAAAGAGCGTTAAATTACCAAGCTATCTAAAGCAAAATCAAATTTTTTAGCAATAAAATAGTATCAAAAAATCAAGTCAAAAAGCGAACTTTACAATTTTTTCTGAAACTTGACTTTCTTCGACCAACGTTTTCACTCCAAATCCCTGCCCATTTCGATGGGCGCTCTTCGGAGAAAACATGCTCAAATTGTCACCTTTTAAACGGTCTATCAATTTTTCTGTTCAAAATTCAAAAAGAAAGAGTAAAAGAAGTTTGAATGTCAAAAAACTTGTGTTTTACAAGCAAATCCAGTGTTTCAAGCCGGTTTATGGTGCCCCTCGATCACAAAATGGCTTGACGATTTTGGTATCATTTTCTATGTAATTATTTACGCTGAACCCAATAGTAATACTTTCGAATTATTCCGCCTGCTAGAAAGTGGATTTTTCGAAGAAAACCTTCGGTTTTCGTACATAAAATACGCATTATCCGTAGATATGGAAGATATCATAAAGTAATACCTTTCTACTCAACAAAAACTTCAATCAGCTAGAAATTTGGTGTTTTTATTGAGTAGAAAGTTGTTACTTTATGTACGATGCGAATTTTATGTACGAAAAACGAAGGTTTTCTTCGATAAATTCACTTTCTAGCAGTCGGAATCATTCGAAAGTATTACTATTGGATTCAGCGTAAATAATTACATAGAAAATGATACCAAAATCGTCAAGCCATTTTGAGATCGAGGGGAACCATAAACCGGCTTGAAACACTGGATTTGCTTGTAAAACACACGTTTTTTTGACATTCAAACTTCTTTTACTCTTTCTTTTTGAATGTTGAACAGAAAAATTGATAGACCGTTGAAAAGCTGACAATTTGAGCATGTTTTCTCCGAAGAGCGCCCATCGAAATGGGCAGGGATTTACAGTGAAAACGTTGGTCGAAAAAAGTCAAGTTTCAAAAAAAATTTAAAGTTCGCTTTTGACTTGATTTTTTGATACTATTTTATTGCTAAAAAAATTCGATTTTGCTTTAGGTAGCTTGGTAATTCAACGCTCTTTCTAACGGTGTAGTCAGATTTGAATTTTCAGGAGATATAAGGGAGTTATGACCATATCAGTGCCGTAAGGTCGAAAACGCGAAGAAAAACTTTAAAAAGAAAAAAATAGAATTTTGAGTGGGTTAAAAGAAAATTGCTAAGAGACATTTTTTTGTAGGAAATACCTTGTAGAATCGAACCCTGAAGTTATGCCCATCGAAAGTGTAGACACCCTGTATAATATTTAAAATATTATTATAAAATATATTCTGAAAAATTGAACTTTTTAGCTTGAAAAATACAAGTTATACCTAAGAAAAATATAAATTCCAATGATCATTTATTTCAACGAATTTGCTTGAAATGCAATATTTCTGGTTAAGAGATCACAATTTCAGTCTTTCAGTATAGACAGACTTATGTAGTTTTGCTTTGATTAAGAGCAAAACTTTCTACAAGTAAAGAAATATTAAAGGACAATAAACAATAAACGAATGACTTAACAAAATCACAGAAAAAGTCTGTTTCACATTCGATAACTTTCAAATGAATTGCAATGGTAAATTTCAAAGTTAACCCACGAGTAAATAATATTGTAAATCACAACTTATGAGACCAAAGCACGTTTATGTTCATATCATTGTTGTAAAGTTTCTGTAGGGGCGCGTACCAAGCTTTTTCTCATTTCTTCTCCCCATCTCTTACTTCTGCAACATGAGATACACTAGAATCCTTACATTCAACACAAGAAATTATAAAACTCAAATATTTTTCGAAATTAAATAAGAAAAATATGAGTGAGGCTACCTTTATCCCAACCTTTATAGTGGAGTAAAGATACCCGGTTTTTGGAGTAAAGTTACCATCAACTTTTTGGTAAACAAAGGCATAACTAAGAAAACACTTTTTTGAGAATTTGATTAGTGTATTTTGTTCAAAATAAGATAATGAAAGTGATATGATGAGGGCTTGCCTGGTAAATCCACTCCAAACACCTGATATGGAAGAAATTTTGGAGCATGAGAAACAGGACAAAAACAGCTGAACAGGAAACTATGACTGATAACAGCTGATAACATGGATAAGGCGCCATCGCAAGCCGCATCGATTCTCTGGGATGTGGAGATTAGAGAGTTTTAGCAGACCACTCACGGGCACCGCGAACGCGTCATCATGGATGCTATATCTCGCGGTGCCCGCGACTCACGGGCACCGCGAGTCACGGTCGACGCTCAACGAGCGTCCAACGCGAGAACACCGCCGCGGGCACCGCGAGATGTTATAACCTACGCCACTTATAACCCCTTCCTATCAAAAGGCGGAAAAATGCGCATTTTCTCGCATTTTTTGGCATTTGTTCCTTCAATCTTTCAAACAATGCACATATTTTACAAACTTTCTTCAGTAACAACTACATACCTAGTTATAATTTTTACCTCATCATTTTACTTATTCACGATTGCTCATTTTGTACGTAATTTAATTCATTCATTATCGTTCTTTTTAATTGACTTTATTCAATAGGTATCATTCTCTTCCTCTCTTTTTCATACACATTTGATTCATTCATAATCTTCTTATGAATTTTCTTTGCACTTTGAAGAAAACAAAGGTATTGGGGGAAAACCAAAATTGTGTCTCAAAATATACCTACTGTAGGTACCTAGCTTTGAAAACTATTTTGATAATTTTTTATCGATTTTCCAAAGTAAACATTCCTTTGCTAAAATGTCCATAATAATGAGGGAAACTATTAGTTTGTTGGCCAACATTTGAGAACTGTCCTAAGTAGTACAATTTTCAAAAAGTAGGGTTCGAAAACGTGTCTTCTAAAAATTGTGGTAGGTATAGTCGGTATTGAATATTCCAACCTTCATGAATAGTGGTAATTCGACGTTTTAATTTGTTATCGAATTGATTTCAACGTTATGATTTTGCTTTCCTAGGTAGGTACCTACGATTATTTTGAACAAAACTCGTAATAATATTCTTTCACGAAACTAAGTGCTAACTACCTAATCGTGAATGAAACCTCAATCCAGGAGGTTTTGTCGATCCAGGAAACTACCTATTAAGAGAATCTTCTACATCAATAATTGAATGATGATGTCCATTGAAAAACAATAGAAATGTTGAAATAAAAAAGCCTAAATTCATCATTTTCGGGAAATTTTCAAACTTTGATGTTATGTAAACTTTCCGATAAAATATGCCTGCTAGCGCAAAAATAGTATTTTAAATAATAAATAATTACCTACTCCCTAAAATGCAGAAACTCACAAAAATGGAGACTTTTTGCCGCAAATATTTGAGCTGGAAATCCTCTTCTTATCACTATCTTACCTACTTTTAACTGCAAAAATATTTTTTGCCTAATACTGTTTGCAACCAAGATCAACGTAGATAGGTGAGGTGAGAGGCAGGTGAAAATTGTAACATAAAGTTATCTTGTAGGTAGACGAACAAATCAATTAACAAATCTCATGTTATATTAAAAGCTATAGGTATATATTTCCATTCATTTATTTTCGAATTCATTCTGGTTTCATCATTCAAATTCATTCTTGTTCCGAAAAGACGTCTAGGGACTTGTTTTCCGAAATCTGAAACAAAAATTAGTACCCGCAGGCAGTTAGCTATACTCTTCTCTCTCCAAGTACCTAGTTGAAAGTACCAGTAAGAGGGTAGTAATATGAGTAGGTAAACTATGTACCTATCACACATAAATAAATTTTAATACGATTTCTTACCTCGAAGTTAAGTGGATAGGCAGTTGATTGTTCAACGGACGAATTAAGTAATTCGGACGTAGACTGATCATTAGATAGGTATTCCATGATAAAAAGCACGAATCACAAAAGCATCGTTCTGGCGTAATACACTACAGTATAATAATTGCTATTGCAAATGAACCATTAGGTATTTCCGAAATGATTTCCACCAAAAATGAAACTCGGGCCACAAGACGACAAGACAGAAATACAGAGTTGGTGTGACGCTTGACGTTACTCTAGGTTTGTAGGGTCACGTTGATCCTCAAGAATGAAGGTTAGCATCTCACATTGCTTGTCCTAGGAGAATCTCACGGTGACGTGAATCTCGCGGTGCTTGTGGCATGCTAAAACTCTCTAATAGAGAGTTAGAGTTAATAACGAAAACACAATAGCTAAATTTTATCTAAGTTCTACCACGCTTACGTTACAATTAAAGATTCTCACTTTTTGGGGTAAAGTTACCCCTGGTGGGGTAAAGTTTGACGGTTTTACGGTAATTAAAGAAACTTAGGTTTTACTTACACTTTAAGGGTACCTAATTAGCAATTAGCCTAATTAGCAATTAGGTAGGGGTACCTAATTAGCAAAAAAATATCGTCAAAAATCGAATTTAAAAAAATCTAATTAAAATAAAATATACCTATAGGGAATAAATTCGAAAAGAAATTTGAAAGAATATCGAGGGGGAGTGGGTAAAAAAAATTAGTGAACATAGAGCGGCGTGCTCCGGAGGGTAGCTAGTGGACCCTCGTCCGTATGAAAGATCGATCGTCACCTATTTCAGCATAATATGCTATAATATATTATATTATATTCCTATTCCTCGCTATTTTTAAGATTTTTTGAACTATTGAATTGAACGTGTTATTGTGCAAATCAAGAGTGAGAGCGCGAGAATTCATCGAAAACACAATACACGGCGAAATCACAACAAAAACCATGGATGGATTGGTACTCAAAAAAGGTTTCCATGGAATATCCATGTCGTGTAATAACTACAGCGGACGTCCCTTGTTGAAAGACGAAGAAGAAAGCGAAGATTCTGATGGTTGTAATTTGATATCGTCACTGACCCGCCGCTCACGCTGATTTTCAGAAAATCACTTTTCCTGAAAACCACGTTTTTTTGGTACATATGTCCCTTTTTCTTCTACATCGTTATACCAATCACGTCATCCTTTTTTTCTAAATGTCCGTGAGGTCCAGCCGGAACTTTTTGACCAAGGGTTTTTGTTTTTTCAATTACAGTGGCAAAGGGATCAAATTAATCTTAGAGTTCAAAAATGGTATTTTTGTTGGTTGATATAACACACATATTTTTGTTGGTTGATATAACAAAATTTCCTCAGTCAAAGTTTTAGAATATGTACAATATTTCTGACAAAAAAAAAGTTGAGCTGAAAGGTTGAGTAGAACCTGAGATTCAGGGACATGAAGTTTACGGGATTTCATCAATCCCGGGAAATTGCCAACTACCCTACGGATATCCATTAAATTTCTCAATTTTAAAAGTGCTCGATGTGTTTCAACAGAATTATTATCACGCCAAGTAATACCACGTGAAGAAGCTACACTGCCCACCCAACTTGGTTACCTTCTTCCTGGTTTGTCTTAAAAAAAAAATCTCGAGAACCCGAGCGTACGAAGATAATGATCGCTCACCAGTTTGCCATTTCCTGCCGCTCTAGGTGTGTGTCTGTGTGTACGTGAATTCAACGGGATTTGATTCTCGAGAAACCGTCGGTGACTCAATTTTTACTGTCGTCAAGAGGCAAGAGTGGAAGTCATTTTGTGAGTCACGCTTCGTGGCGGAAACTGACCAAATATTAATCATCTCAAATTATCTCAACAAATTTATTTTTCTTGAACGTTTATGGGAACATATTGTGTAACAGGGAGTTTTACCTCAATCAACGGAAAGGGCTGAATTAGGAATTGTTGTGGATTTCTGAGTCGTGGATGAACGTAGCTACGTTGGGGTCGATACGACTCGGGTTGGGTCCTCTTGAAATAAAAGGCTCTTGGATTTTTTCTTTTTCAATTAGCAACAGTTTCACAGAACAGCTTGTCTGCATCTTCAGGCTAAAAATATTCATAAAACAAAACAACGAACTTAATTATCTATAAAATGGAACAAACTTTAACAGTGTAATATAAAATAAAATTTCAGTCAGTTCAACAATCTTATGTACTATACTAATACTTCATAGTTTACCTTATATTCTCTAGTGTAGTATTCATACATGTGGGTATAAAAATTTTTTTCATCAGTCTTATCAGTTTTATCAACCTCTCTTTCATCTGCTTCAGGCACTATTAATCAAAAAAGACTGCCAGCAGGCTGGAAGGAAAAAAGGGGGTAGGTATTTGTGAACAACAGGTGTTCCAAAATAAGTAACAGTAGTGTAGGTAGCTGGTATTCACTTTGAAATATAGTATCATATTACCTAATGGTTGGCTTAGGGATGCCCAGACCACCACCACCTCCTCTGAGGGCATTCAAAGAGAGAGAAACTAGATGGGCTATCCAGAAAACTTCAAGCAAATCTTCACGACTGAAAAACAATTATTAGCTACTTAATAACAACATATTGGCATATTTCAAGTTAAATATGCAACCACATGAGAGAACAAAAGTAACCCAGGTAGGTTTAACCTTAGGCTGAGTCAGCTATGACAAGTACCTACAGCAAATGTACAGGTACATACCTATTCCAGTTTAAAATTGTTGTTCAATGTCAAAAAATATACACAATTCCTCTGTACATAAGTCACAGTTCAGTGGGGAAATTTTGAAAAATACTGAGGCTATAGAGCACATAAAATGAAAAAACTTTTAACAAAGGAGAATGAGAAAAAACACCATTTTGAAACTGCTGTTCTATGAAACTGTTGCTAATTAAAACGTCTGCCAAGTGGGTGTGGCACATAGCTTCCTCGTATCCATAACCCGATTATATAGATGATCCGATGCATAGCAGTTACTCTCAAAACATCACAACAAGTTAATCTGTAACATCCCTGAAAATTTCATTGAAATCGGATGGAAAATGTAGAAGTTATGGCCGTTACAAGGAATTCACGTTTGCGCATGCGCAGTGGCTACTATCAGTCCGAAGGTGGTGATTTTCATAGGGGACCATTTAAATACTAATCTGTAACATCCCTGAAATTTCATTGAAATCGGGTAGAAAATGTAGAAGTTATGGCCGTTACAAGGAAATTCACGTTTGCGCATGCGCAGTGGCTTCCTATCAGTCCGAAGGTGGTGATTTTCATAGGGGACCATTTAAATACTAATCTGTAACATCCCTGAAAATTTCATTGAAATCGGGTAGAAAATGTAGAAGTTATGGCCGTTACAAGGAAATTCACGTTTGCGCATGCGCAGTCGCTTCTATCAGTCCGAGGATAATGATTTTCGTAGGGGACCATTTAAATACTAATCTGTAACATCCCTGAAAATTTCATTGAAATCGGGTAGAAAATGTAGAAGTTATGGCCGCTACAAGGAAATTCACGTTTGCGCATGCGCAGTCGCTTCTATCAGTCCGAGGATAATGATTTTCGTAGGGGACCATTTAAATACTAATCTGTAACATCCCTGAAAATTTCATTGAAATCGGGTAGAAATGTAGAAGTTATGGCCGTTACAAGGAAATTCACGTTTGCGCATGCGCAGTGGCTCCTATCAGTCCGAAGGTGGTGATTTTCATAGGGGATCATGTAAATACTAATCTGTAACATCCCTGAAAATTTCATTGAAATCGGATGGAAAATGTAGAAGTTATGGCCGTTACAAGGAATTCACGTTTGCGCATGCGCAGTCGCTTCTATCAGTCCGGGGATGATGAATTTCATAGGGGACCGTCTACACACCAACCCGCACAATCCCTGAAAATTTCATTGAAATCGGACAATAACTTCGTATAGTTATGCGCGTTACAAGGAATTCATGACAGACACACAGACACACAGACAGACAGACACACAGACAGACACACAGACACACAGACACGGAACCAAAATTGTTCAGAAAGGTCTAAAACGCAAAACGCGAGTGAAAATTTTGATTTTGGAGAACTTTTTTTTTTCGTCCTTGAAAAGTGAAAACAAAGCTTCCGCTACCTTGGTAGACTCGGAAGCAAAAGAATTAGGAAT
>CM019174.2:10115228-10280685 GCA_009739505.2 Apolygus lucorum | reverse complement strand
GAATTAGGAATTGCTTGTTGCTACATTTTAGCCGATTGAAAGCCAAAATTTGGTAAAATTCAATCAATTTAACCCTTCTGCACTCGATTATGGTCATGGTGACTCCAATCCCTTGCTAATCTTCCATGTTCGCCAAACGTTACTTTCAGTATAACTCATGACTTCCAAGAGTATCTTTGGTAGAGCTTCGTTCGTAGTGCTGACCGGGACAGTTCCAGAGCAGTCTGGGCATGCGCAGTAGGGCATGAATTCAGAGTTGTGGAACTAAGTTCGCTGTTTGCAGTGACTTTACAACCCAGTTGCGGGCTCGTTCGGAACACGGTTTTGGTGTTCGGAATTTGTTCTCGAACTCGGTTTCAAAACTCCGGACAACTACAAAGGAGATCTCTGGTGAGGGTTACTAGAAACTTAAATAAGAGGCTATGTGTAAGTAAACTTTAATATGAGGTGAGACTTCGTGGCTTGAAATTTTTTGAATTCAGTGCCTCTGATTATAGATTGATGACTAAATGTATACCATCATCATCATACACACTGAAAAGCGCTCACAATACCTACGATTAGTGACGATTCGATATACCTTTCGATGCGATATTTAACATCGAAACAATATCGGAAGACAGTATCGATATCGATAAAATATCGGAAGAAAAATATCGATATCAGTGATATCGATAGAATATCGAAAGAAAAATCTTGATGTCACTGATAAAGAATGTTTTTTCAAATCAAGACAGTGATATCGATAAGATATCGAAAGAAAAATTTTGATATCACTGATATTGCATATGTTTTTGCATAGATGTTCATAAATATCATTGATATCGATAAAATATCGGAAGTAAAATATTGATGTCACTGAAATCGAATACGTTTTTTCTTAAATATCAGTGATATTGGTAAAATATCGAAAGAAAAAGATTGATATCACTGTTTTTGCATCGTTTGTTATCGATATCGATAGAATATCGAAAGAAAAATATTTATGTCACTGTTTTTGCATCGTTTGTTATCGATATCGGTAGAATATCGAAAGAAAAATATTGTTTATTTCTTAAATAATAATTGTGTTTTCGCATAGTTTTCCATCAATATCACAAGATTATCGAAAGAAAAATATTTATGTCACCGATATCGAATATGTTTTTGCATCGTTTTTTATCGATATCGATAGAATATCGAAAGAAAAATATTATGTCACTGATATCGAATATATTTTTGCATCGTTAGCCATTGGCAGATTCCCTAATGAAATTCATTTGATGAATTTTATCGAATTCAATACAGCCTTCCGATATTATTTGGATGTTAAATATCGCATCAAAAGGTACATCGAATTGCCACTAATTTCATAACAGTAATAGCGAACGCAGAAACGAAAAGAAGTCTTGTCTTGTTCCTCCCTCTCCCCATTTCTAGCATGGGGACTGCGTGTCGGACTATAGTGGGTTGGCATGTTATGTCAACATTGTTGTTTATGTGTTTTCTTCCGTTTCTATTTATTTTGTTTTTTATTATTTTTTTATTTAGGGGGAAACTGATGAATTACAGTAGGATAAAAATAACCTTAACAACCGATATTTTCCTTTCGACATCGATATTCGATAATATCGCAAGAAAAATATCGATACCAATATCGGAAATATCGAAACAAAATATCGATATCAATAAATATCGGAAGTATCGAATCGTCAATACCTACGATATTAGAGCGAACAATATCATACTGAACCACCACTCTAGTTGAGTTCAAATTCGGAGGGTAGCTGAGGGGTCGACTGGAGAGTCATATATTACCAACGAAGGGCTTACAGGTCAATTGCACAGGAGTTGACAATTATATCAGTACAATCCTAATAAAAAGAGGCCCTTTCTCTCTACTCAAGCACCACCTTGAAATTTTCCCAAATTGATAGTTTAGACGTGAGGTAAAGGCTAATATAGCACTTTCTAACACTTTTTCGATAGGTATATAGTTACTACGCTATTGATTATTATTATTCTATTATGTACACTTCAAACCTTTCACATCGAGCGCAGTCCCTTTCTCCTCTCTTCATTTTCTCCGCTCTTTTTCCTTCAAACCTCGTCAAATGTCCGAATTATACGGCACGAGAGCCTCAAAACAGGATAAAGATGTATTATGTATGATGCTGAGAATGTGATGAATACGTAGGCGAACCGGGGAAGGGGGAGTCGATTGGCAAACAAGTTTATTCGGTGTTTTTCCCCGGCTGTTGATGGGTAGTTTTTCTTATCGAGCTGAAAAGGTTGAACGAACTTAACAAGTCTCATGGCGTCGTCGGTTTGTTTACATCGAGAAGAGATTGGATGTTACGTGACGGAGTGATGGACACGCTGAAGGGATACCTACGATGTAGGCACCGTTGGAACTCACATTAACCAACTTTCATTTCATTTTCAAACCGAATTTCCTCTAGTTGTAACGATCTTGTGAAATTTGTAGAGTGTAGGAGAGTGTACCCCTCAATGATAACATAAGTTAAATTTTGTTAGTTACCTGCTGGCTGAAAGAATGTTGAATCGATATCAACCGCCGATTTTTACATTGAGAAGAGATTCGACAGTACATTGTATAGTCAGTTGGAGACTCAAATGAAATACTATGTTACTTCGATTGACACTATTCAAATTGGCATTTTCGATGCAAAAACGATTCTTCTAGAAATGTCACGAATTTCTCATTTCGAAATATGTTGGATGTAAATCGATGGACACATAGTAGGGACACATTGAAAGTAAACTGCAGCCTAAAATTGGCTGTATAGGTATACCTACCGTCCAAATTCTCTTTGCTATTGAAAAGAAGATTCTTTTAGCGGTTGTTTTGGTGTCAATTGTTTAAATAAAAACAATTTAAATTAGCATCGAACTTTAATGTTAAAATTGATAACTCCGAAGTAAACGTTATCTGTCTGTTATCAGTGTTGTTGTTGTTTCATGTTCTACAACACCTTCCCTTTCTAGTTACAAAAATTATCAACAACAGTACTTACAGTATTGTACACAAAAATTACAGTACAAAAATACCTTTTCTAAATACAGTATAAACATTATTAACAACAGTATTCACCTAGGACCATTTCACCGGGAATATTACGAAATTTAGGTAGAACAGTCATAGTCCTTGAACTTTTCTGGTATCCTCCGAACTCGGCCTGATCTGGTCCTTAGTTCTGGTGTCTTGGGTTTGGGCGTCTGACAATTCTGAGCTTCTCCCAATGCAGCTGGCACTGACCCACATGTTCCTGGTGATGTTTCTGGTGTTGCAGCATTGGTAGGCACACTGCCACACTGAGAGGAGTCCTCGTGAATTGACAATGAGTTGGTTGAATCCATTGCCCTGACAACTCTTGGTCTGAGGTGACTCTCATTCCTTCTGTATTCTCCTCCATCCCCTTTCACCTGATAAGACGCAAGTCCTAAATCACGAGTGATGACGCCCGTGGACCATGCAGCATCTGGAGTTTTCCTGAACCAGACTGGCTGGCCAACCATGTACGGAGGACGAGCCTGAGCTGTACGATCATGGAACACTTTGGTGCGCTCTTTTTGTCTCTGCAGTACCCCTTGGTCTTGCTCGTAGGTCAACGCCAGTTTGAGACGATCCACATGACAAGGTATATTCGTGCGCAATGTCCGGCCCATGAGGATTGAGGCAGGTGAGTGAACTTCACCTCGTGGAGTGCTCCGATAGTTGAGAAGAGCTAAGTAAGGGTCTTCATGGGCATCAAGAGCCTTGAGAAAAATCCTCTTCACTGTTTTAACCGCAGCTTCAGCCTGCCCGTTTGACCTCGGGTAGTGAGGACTTGATTTTATATGCGTGAAACCCCATTCTGATGCAAACTTCCGGAAGAGCGCTGAATCAAAATACAGAGCACCATCAGAACAAAATGTGAAGGGGACACCATGACGTGCAAAAATTGCTTTCATGTGCCTAATCACCTCCGAGCTTCGTAGACTACTCAGGTGGGCAACCTCTATATAGTTACTCAATGAATCAACCAGGACCAGGTACTGGTGACCCCTGATCTCGCAGACATCTCCGGCGACCTCCTGCCAGGGAAGAGCAGGAACCGGCTTATTTGTGAGTGGAAGCCTCATATTCGAAGGCTGATACTTCTGACAAATTTCACACGAAGATACGTACTTCTTGATATCCTGATTGATCCCTGGCCAGAACAAGGACATCTCAGCCCGGCTCATCATCCTGCTGATGCCTGGATGCCCTGTGTGCAATTTTTTAAGCATGTCAGACTTTAACTTAGAAGGGATTAGAATTCGCTCTCCATAAAAAACAATTCCATCGGTCTCAGCTAGTAAATGCCGAATGTCATAATAGGGTTTTACATTCTCTTCGAGCAGTCCATAGTCTGTTTTCCATCCACTTTCGATGTGTACCTTCAATGCCGAAATTGCGCCATCAGATTCCGTTGAGCTCCTGATTAGGTCCAAGCATTGGTTAGTTACAGGCAGGTTCTCCATTAGCAATGCAACCTGCAACTCCAGCTCAGCCTCAAACTCGGTGTCCATGTCACAGCCTGTGGAACCAACATGTCGGCTCAAAAGGTCTGCCAGGTATAACTCCTTCCCCGGCACATGTACAAGGTTGAATGTATAGGACTGTAGAGTCAGCAACATTCGTTGCAATCTTGCGGGAACTTTGTGCAAAGGTTTGTTGAAAACCCCCAGTAATGGCTTGTGGTCCGTTTGCACCTTGACCGAATCCCTACCCAAGATGAAATTTCGAAACTTTTCTGCCCCAAAGCACACTGCAAGGCACTCCTTCTCAATTTGACTATATCCTCGTTGTGTGGAGGTCAGAGTCCGTGAGGCATATGCCACTGGCTTCCCATGTTGTATGAGAGCCGCACCCAGTGCATAGGAACTAGCATCAACGCTTAGGGTTAGCTCTGCTTGCGGATCATAGTAGCTCAAGACAGGAGCGCTAGTTAAGGCATGCTTCAGGGCATCGAAAGCAGCATCATGAGCAGAGTTCCAAGTAAAATCGACATCCCTTTTCAACAACTCCCGCAGCGGCACTGCAACCTCTGCAAAATTTTTAATAAATTTTGAGACATAGTTGAAAACTCCTAATATCCTCTGAAGTTCTTCTTTGTTTGTAGGAGGACGAAGAGCAAGGATTGCTTTGATTTTCTCGGGGTCACATTCCACGCCAGCACCTCCAAATGAGTGCCCCAGAAACTCAACTTGTTGAGCCTTGAATATACATTTATCAGGGTTGAACTTTATACCCTTGTTTTCAGCCGTCTCTAGTACTTTAAGGAGAGTTGCCTGAAGGTCCTCCTGTGTATTAGCCCACAAAAGAATGTCATCCTGGAATGACTCCACGTTCTCAATGTGTGCAAATGTCTCAGCTACAATTCTGTGAAATATTTCCGGTGCCGAACGAATCCCAAATGGGACCCTAAGGAAAGAATATCTTCCCCAAGGAGTCTGGAAGGTGCACAGCTCCGAGCTTTCTCTATCCAGGGGCAACATCCAAAATCCCGATTGAGCATCAAGTTTGCAGAAGTACTTTGCTCCCTTCAACTTCGCTGCAATGTCTTCCACCAGTGGAAACTGGAAATGCGCTCTTTTGATTGCTCTGTTCAGTGGACCCGGATCCAGACATATTCGCAATGATCCATTCTTTTTTACTACGACTACCATTTGGCTCACCCAGTCGGTAGGGTCTGTCATGGGTTTAATAATGCCTTTGGACACCATACGGTCCAGTTCCAGCTTCACTTTGGGCATTAATGCATGGGGTAGGCGGCGGCCCGGCAATACTACTGGTTTAACATTTGGATCAATTGAGATCGTGACTGGCTCCTGCAAGCATCCAACTTCCCCATCGAACAAGCTGTGAAATTTCGCTGGTACAATATTTGCAAAAGCACCACCTGAAGGAGAGGTTACCTCCTCCACTCGTGTGATCAACCCAAACCTTTCCGCCGAAGCCAATCCAAGAATGTTGGAGCCATACTTCACCACCAGAAACTCTATCCTGAGGGTCCTCCCCTGATAGGTGCACCGCAAGAAGCACTTACCAAGCACTGGGACAATGTCCCTTGAGAATGACGAGATGACAGCTCTTGTCGGTAATAGGTTGTGAGGGTCATGTCCAAGGGATTGATACTGCTGAAGGCTTATCACGTTGCATTGTGCCCCTGTATCAATCTTCAAAATCAGGTGCTGCTTATCCTCCAGATCCAAGCTAACAGTGTACCACTCCTTCAGACGGGACAATGAGGGCTGCTGATCAACCGTAGCCACCTCCAGGAGGCCCACCACATAGTCCGACGTATCACTGTCATCACTGTCCTGCACCTCACCAAGTTCATTCACTTTGAGCCTAGGGCAAACAGAAGCAAAATGGTTTTTTTTCTCGGCATCTGGCACACTTTTTTCCATACGCTGGACAATTTCCATAAAAATGTGAATATCCACAAAATTTACAGTCAATTTTCTTATATTTCTTGTCACTGGCCGCTTTCTGCTTGTCACCCAATACCCTGTGTTGCTCATCCACTTTATCAGAAGTCCCTGTTCCTCCACACTTCCGACCATTTCGTTTCATCACTGCGTCAACAAGGAGATCTTCCTTTGGTTCTTGCTTGACCTCGTGTGACATCCCCTTTACTTGTTGAGCAACCACTGTTCTAGCCTTGCACATTTCCTGGGCCTTTTGCATTGTCAAGTCTTTCACGCATAATAAATCTTTTTGTACTGTTTTCTCATTGATTCCACACACAAACATGTCTCTGATCAACGATTCCTGTAAGCCTCCAAAGTCACAGGTTTTACTTAAATTCTTAAGAACTGTAGCAAAGGCCTCGAAAGATTCATCTGGCTTCTGACGACGAGTGAAGAACACAAATCGTTCATAAATGATATTGACAGTGGGGACAAAATGCTCGTCAAATTTTTGCACAATCGTGTCAAATTGTTTTCTCTCATCATCTGTCAACGTCATTGCATCAAAAATGTCGTGAAGTGCCGACCCACCTTCATGGAGTAACATCGCAATCCGCTTGGATTCAGAAGCCCCATCGTGATAAGCTGCCAGAAAGTTAACAAACGCCCTCTTAAAGCGGTGCCAGTTTTTCGACATATCCCCTTCCCAGTCCAGTGATTCTACTGGTTTTGATGCAGACATCTCGAAAATGCAGGTACTATAATTATGAGATTAAACTTACCAAAGGAAGGGCAAATACGCCAACGTCCCAAAACTGAATTATTGGGAACTATCAAGATCGGGAAAACAATCCCCACAACACAAGTCCCACATTCACTCAAACTTTGGTGTGGACTAAACAAGTGATCCTACACCGCTGTCACCATGTTTTGGTGTCAATTGTTTAAATAAAAACAATTTAAATTAGCATCGAACTTTAATGTTAAAATTGGTAACTCCGAAGTCAACGTTATCTCTGTTATCAGTGTTGTTGTTGTTTCATGTTCTACAACAGCGGTTGTTGAGGTTGTTGCCCCTTTCCATTCACATTCCCTTCTAGTTATCACGATTTCGCTTTCTTATCTAGCCTCTGAGAAATTATTGAAAATTCTTACTGGGGAAACATTGAACTAATCTTCAATTTTCTGGAATTGTCCGATTGTTCACATCGAGAAGAGATTGTCTTGCGATAAGGTCTGTTCCACGAATTGGGTTGTGTGGTACTTACGAGTCGAAGTATGGCAGTGTTCTATTCTTACTGACGTTTTGACATTTTCATGTCTTTGCCCTGGCACATAGCACAAAAAACTGTCACGAAATTGTGTTACAGTGCCTTTATAATGATTTCCGCTTACAACGACCCCGTTGTTAGGTTTGTTCCTTTTCTACACTTTTTAACCCACAAAAATCGTTCACCACTCGTTGGAAAGCTCTCGATTTAACGAACATTTTCATGTTCTCCATAACATATTGACTATACGAATAGCGGAGCTATGGGCATAACTGTTCTCATATTTTGTTTACAAACTAATGATCGTGAGTGTTACACTCCATAACATGTTGACTATACGAATAGCGGAGCTATGGGCATAACTGTTCTCATATTTTGTTTACAAACTAATGATCGTGAGTGTTACACTCACGATCATTAGTTTGTAAACAAAATTATCTTCTACAGTAGAAGATAATTAATCCGGAATCGTCTATTTTATTTTAAAGCAATAGGTAAAGACATGAAAATGTCCCAATGCGTTGCAGACTCGTATGCAAGCGTTTTTTCTTGGATATTAAACTATCGTATTTATGAGTAAATTAGGTATTTTATAACGTTACTAATCACGCTACTCTAGTTCTGAAAATTAGGAAGTAACTTTTCTTAGCAATTAACAAAACAATTCGAAGGTTTGGTTTAAGTGATTTCACTTCATACTATTCACCTACTGTTTCTCATCTAACCCACAAGTACAATACATACAATACAATAAAGTATATTGTAAATAAATAATTGCCAAAAGACATTCCTATCTATGCATGAGTTTTTTGCGTGCAAGCGGTTAACATTTTTATAAAAGAATGGCATCCAGTTGTCTTTCTTTCTGCGAGAGGAATAACCAAATTGCAAGCCTAACATCGGTCTAGCAAACAAAGCAAGAAAGTTCTGATTGTGAAAATGGACATTTTTGGAGCGACAAATGTTGAAAACTCCGAGATATTCAAATTTGAAAGTCATAATTAGGAAACCTAGAAGTAGGTACGTACTCACCTCACATTGTTTTTCATAAAATTATTTGGTCTCAAAATGAGAGTCAATACATAGTTGATTCAAGGGAGGGTCAGGTAGAAAAAGGGTTCCACCTACCCATATGATGTCACTGCGCATTTCTGGTCTTGTTATTGTATTTTGACGTTTCCTAGAAATCCCAAGATGGCCGTTAGGGATTAGGCTAGTTTTTAATGCGAAAGATCTCCTCACCACCAGAGCATGAAGGATATTCTGGGAAAAGTCGAAATAACTGGTGATTTCGCAGCCCTCCCATTGTCTTGGATGCTCTAAGTACAACAAGCAGTGTTGTGGAAACCCTAGGATTCTGGATTCTGGGTATGAACTCCAAGGAACCTGCACGTGTAGGTCTCGAGCTCTCCAGGTACCAAGAACCATTCTTTTCCTAGAATCGCCAAGAGGAGCAACCACTTGTGTGTGAAGTTGAATATCTCTCGGGGCTGAATAGAAAACCATCCATGCAGTATGAGTTGATGAGCGAATTTTCATAGAAATATGGTATGGTTTTTTTACAGTCAGCACAGAAGATTAGAACGCTCCAAAACTTATTTCAGTGACTTTTTTTCTAAAAAAAAAACTCCATTCTGAAAGTTTTGTGGCAATTGCAATAGCTTCATTTTCTTTGAAAATTCGCTAACAAATGAGCTTTTATGTCACACTATGAATTAGGCACCTTTTGATGCAAAAAAAATTGAAAATTAAAAAAAAATCTCACAAATTTCAATTAAATGAAACTCAAGTCCACCATAGTTATTGTGATATCCAGTGGAAGTTCTCATTTCTTCAGGAAAAGTTTTTTTCAGAAATCTTGATTGATCGACATAGAGAAGGATAGATATGGAAGTTACTGTAACTAAAAGTTGACTATTTAGATACCTACCGTTTAAATTCTCTATGCTGGTGCAAATAAGATTTTTTCCACAAATTTTACAAATTTCTGCGGAACATGTTTGATTACCGGTTAGGTGAGCGGGGACCTCCTTTCCTTTCATATTCCCTTCTGGTTATCACGATTTCGTTTTCTTATATAAGAAATCATTTTTGAAGATCTTTAGTGTGAATTAACGATTTTTTGTCGAAGCGAGATTGTCGGTGTGTTTACGTCGAGAAGAGATTGTACGTTATGTGATACAGAGTGTTGGACACCAGAAGAGATTTATTTAACAAATTTGGTGTTGTAGTTGCTCGTAGTAGGTAGGGTTTGTTCCATTCAATGTGGCTTTTTTCTTCCTGACCAGAGAGCTGAAGAAGACGTTTTCCCGTAAAACTTGTTTGATGGACAAGAGAAGAGATACCTTGGTAGTTATGAAGCTTAGAATTGACTGTGTAGGTACCTGCCGTTCTAATTCACAACTTCTATCTTCCGGAGAAAAGAAGATTCTTTTACAAATCCCACAAACTTCTCCAGAGCATCGGTGATTACTACCTACTTGGTGAGAACGGACCTCCTTTCCTTTCACATTTCCTTCTGGTTATCATGTTTTAGTTTTCTTGTCTAGCCTCTGAGAAATTAAAATTAGAAAGTTGAAGATTCTTACTGACTAATGGAAGATTGATCGAATATAAAGTTTCCTGGCAATGCCGGCTTGTTTACATTGAGAAGAGATTACATGTTATGTGAGGCTGATGGACTGTGATTAGTTTGACCTTTTTTTTTTAAATTCAAAATGGAGTTTTCTTTTTCACGCCAGGAGCGCTGAGGTAAATTCATTTTATTGTTCTTTTCTTCCAAGTGGGATATACATAGTAAGGACGCAAAATTCGAGTTGCCAAGTGTTGTCGAATCAAAATAAGTACACCTGTAATTTTCGAAATTCCGTTCACGAACGACGTCTTCTCAGTGCCAGTTTCCTTGATGTTTCTCTTCCGACGTTTTCAACAAATAGGACGAGACGGACCACCCATCACAGTTCGAGTTCAAAGGAAGTCACTTGAAACCAGTCGCTCTGGGACTCCAATTCATTTTGGCAGACCAAAGAATCGCAAAGGAGGTCTTAGAAGGGAGATTAAAGTATTTATAATACGGGGTAAAATTGACGTCAGTCAGCCAAAAAAACCTTTCTGGAGCTAATGTCTCACGTGAAAAGAGGGAGTTGAAAAGGATAACTAATTCCGTCCAACGCCTCCCATCTATTATTGGAAAAGGTTGAGGAGGGAGACGGTGTAGATGACTTACAATGGTACAGACTTTATCTCAAAATCTTGTCACCGCGATGCCGAGAAGCGATATCACCATGACGCCATTGGTGTCTGGGAGACGAAGGATGGAGGGAAATTCAAAGGTGATCTTCCATTGACCTCAGAAATATTTGTCAGTTTGACACCGAATGCGGCCTACCTCGTAAACTCTTGATAAAACGGTATTGCTTTCTCACAAATTTCGAATTGAATAGAATTTTTGGAATCGAATGAGACCATCCAGAGCTCTGTAGGACCAACCCACAGTACTGTGAGTTTATGGATCAAGTGATCAAAAATCAATTTGTGGAGAGTTCTGTTAGAGAAATTTGCTCTGATTATGGATTTCATACTACTTCATATTTCAAGGAAAGAAAATTGCACAATAAATAATATTAGAAGGAGTTTATTAAAAGGGTGATTCTCAAAGTACGGGACAATTTATGTCCTTTGTTAATAAAAAATTTTCTGTTCAACTTTTCTCAAAAAACCTTTTTGTAGTTGTTTTTGTGGTATCACGCCTACATGATATCACCCTAGTTGATCTATAAATCGATCAATTCATGTGCATAATCAATCGATATGTACCTCAAATCTCATTGTCGTGGCCTGTCCCAGAGTCAGCTTTTCAACATTCCCAAATTTTTCTCTGCCAGTGATAACGTTTCACGGTAATCGTTTTCATTCACAATTGTTTAAAAGTAGATATTGAACCACAATATGCTTGGAATCTGTCCATCATACGGTTAATGTACATGCAATATGTTACTAAAGTTTGTCCCATAGTTTTCTCCTCATTGTCATTACCTATGAAATTTATAAAATCAAATTTTGAGCAACTCAAGGGTTATCATGCATGCTCACACATCAGAACACCTTTATATTAGACTCTCGAAGATAGTTTAAAAAAATTTAGGGGAAATTGAGAAGGTGAAATTTTTTCGAAATTTCCAACTCCAAATTGTCCCGTAGTTTGAGAATAACCCAAAAATATTGAAATTTTAAATTCAAAACAAAAGTAACATTTCACCAATTTTTCAAAAGTTTAGGTACCTACCGAAACATGTGTAATAATTAGATGTCTTTAGAAGTGCATTACACTGAATGATGAATCTAAATCGTCACTGTCATTAGCGCAGCAGATGCTGGAGAGAGCGCTTCCACAACTCAGTTCCATAGCGTTAGATGTGCTTGGTACAGCATTAGGCATCAGTTCTGTGGATGGTGGTCGTTTCAATGAAGTTATCCCTAATCAGATACTGGTTGATGACTTCATAATCTTTTCTGTTCTATTCTGTTGATATGAAAAATGCGAGGATTTGGTTTTTTTCCTCTCCACACTTTCCTGCGACTTTAATTTTTCAAAAAGCACTCTATTAAGATTGAAAATTTCATAGAAAAAAAAGTCGCGGCTAGTCGCTGCAAATTCCAACGGGATTGAGTCGAGGAATAGTGCCAGAAAACATTCTTCAAATGCTCTAATTCCTCATTTCTCCTCTTTTTGAGAAATTCACTATTTAATGTTAAGGTTTAAGAAGAAAAATTGGGAATTACCGAGATTTTACGATTTTACCGAGTGCTTAGGGGAAATTCATACTTCAAAAATTATTAAAAAACGTGAATAAAGCACATATTTATGCCGTGACTCATCATGAAGAGCAATAAGACCCAACTTGTTGATATGACGGTATCCGCACTCATAATGAGCAGGTAGTTCATCGTTAGCGTTTTGGGTGAAATGAGTTATTAACATAAATGATCGCTGAACTTCCCCTCTGGTGATCCGTAAGAGGCTTGTGAGGTTAGGAAACCTATTTAAACGTGCTCAAAGACTATATGGGGATAGGTTCTTGCACTCCTTTCCAATACTAATAGACGTTAGTTTTTTCGATTTTTTACACATACTCACAGTTTTTTACACATACTGTGCAACCGTTCGCTCCATATGAGGTCTTAACGGTTGAAATTGAAATATATCAGAAACACGAGTTTAAATCGCAAAAGATTGTTCACTGATGGAAATAGGTTAATCTCCGTTAAAATTTCAGTTGTTCTATTGTTTATTAAATAAACAAATTTTGTTCGAATCAAGTTTCACGTCACTCAGTTGTGCTCCCCTAGCAACCAACAACCAAGTTACGATCGCTGGTAGTTTCTTTCTGTTGCAAAATAAGTTTAGTGAAGCCTGCGTGAAGCGAAAATTTAGTAGATACTGACAAGGGTAAAGCCGTGTTCTTTGCTGGTGAGTGATCTATACAGAAAAAATTATGAACCTTAGTTTAATTATGAACCGTAGTTTTAAAAATTAGTCTATCGTCCAATCGGGTTTAGTTATTTCAACTTGGTTTGTTTTGAGTTACGATTTGACGTTTTCTCCTAAAACGTACTCGGGATACGTTTTTGAGGTGACCAATCGGTAGGTTTTTATCCTTTTCACGATAGTTACGAGTACTTAATCGAGTTTCACCAACTTTCACTGTATGTTTCAACGTTGAGATAGTTTTATTTGGCATTTCAGTGAAAACACGCGTTCCCTTCTCGCTCTCAACTCTGTAAACGGGGGTTTTACGACTGGCAATAAAGTTGGGAAGCAAATCGGCGGGTCGCCTGCTGAAGTAGCATCCATCTTCTTCGAATCAACGTTGGGCCTTTTTTTTTCTTGGCAACTGGGGAGAGATCAGATTTAGTTCAAGAGTGGTTCTTCTTAGAAGCCACTCACGCAGTTCGGCAAGCTGAGCCATTTCAATTTCACACTACTTCGAAGAAATTATGAACAAATTTACGGGGAGACGGTTGTATCCAGGGTTTTAAAGGGTGCCTCATTCAAGAAAAACGCTCCAAATTACTACACAAAGGTTTATTTTCTGGAACGGCCACAGCCGTTTACCGACTTCAAAACCGCCGTAGGCGCGAAGGAGGAGGTTCTCATTTTGGTGTCGTCGACACCTTGCATTTCCTTATTCTGGTACCAATCTGCCTGATTCTTTTTGAAATGTGTTCTACCAGTATCCGTGGTGGTCCCGTTTCAAACGGATATCATTTCGTTTTGTTAAAAGGATCGAAAATTTGTGAACACAGTTGAAAAACGTGGTTTCTGATTCCGGGAAGTTTGGTTCATATTCACTTAATTTCCCCTGTAAGTAACTTCCGACCGAGTTCGCTGACCGTTTTTTTATATTCAAATTAAAGGTCTGGTTGTAAGCTTTAAAATAAGACGCTATATGATGGGGATTCCGATAACTAAAAGATGCTGCGGGGGTAAGAAAGGGGGAGATTATAGTCGGTTATTCGGGCAGAACCTGCATGAGTAGGTAAGTTTTCCTAACAAATATGAAGGATATTGTACAGGTAGGTGATGAGAGCGTATTCTATCAGGTGGGTGTAGCACATAGCTTCCTCGTCAAAGAATCAGATCTACAATTACGAAAACCGAGGGGAATAGTAACTTTCGAGAAAAATTAAAAATTTTGAATTTGATTTTGAAAATTAAATACTTTGACTTTGATTTTCATAGAAAACATCGCCGAAAATTACATCAAAATCGGACAGTAGCTTCGTATTGCTTTTGCCATCTACAAGGACTTGCAGACACGCAGACCGACTGTCAGATGGACAGACACGGTACCAAAATTGTTCAGAAAGGTCTAAAACGAAAAATACGAGTGGAAATTCGATCTTGGAGGATTTTTTATTGCAATCCTTGAAAAGTGAAAGCAATATGCCTAAAAGCAGCGAAATATGCCTAAAAAAGCACGTTTTTTTTGTATAAAACTCAAATTTTTTCCAGAAACTTTCCTCTCAAACCTTGAAAATGACATACCATTGGGAAGGTGTGATTTCGGGGTAGTTTTTCCCGTTGAGTGCCCCACGATAACGCTATTTTTTACAAGAAAATCGTTAGCCTGAAAAATGGCAATTTTCAAAAAAAAATTATTAATATTGACTTTGATTTTTTTTTTACTTTTTCAAATGGCTTTAATAAATTGGGTTTCCCTTTAAACGGATAGGAAATTTAACGCTCTGTCCAACGGTGTATTCAGATTTGAAGTAGCATGAAAAATAAGGGAGTTATGACCATTTTAGTGCTGCAAGGTCGAAAATACGAACAAAAAAAGACAAAAAAACAACAAAAAAAGAATTTTGAGTGGGTTAACCCTAGGATGGCACACCTATTTTTCGCATACATAAACGGCACACTAGGGTC
The DNA here is from genome assembly GCA_009739505.2 of Apolygus lucorum. Lineage (NCBI taxonomy): Eukaryota > Metazoa > Arthropoda > Insecta > Hemiptera > Miridae > Apolygus > Apolygus lucorum. Next base: position 10,265,541 of record CM019174.2, on the reverse strand, counting down.
AATTCTGACCCCAAAATTTAAATTCCTCTAATTTAAATTTAAGACAGAAATTTAAATTTATTTTTAGGTTGTAAAAATCTATTGATAGCCTGTTTGTTAAAATATATACAAAAAAACAGTTTAAACCAGGAACAAATTTCGGTTTTGAATATAGTTTCGTAAAAAGTCAATAAAAATATGGAAATAAATGAAATTTCTAAATTTTGAAATTATATTTTGTTGAACGGTTTTTTTTAATAGATTCTACTATCAGCATTCCAAGTTGAAAATATTTGGAACCAAATATTAAAAAAATCATTTAATTCTATGGAATAGTTTCGATGATAGATCAGCTCAAAGATGGCCCTTTTTCGAGTTTGACTGACGACTTTCACCAGCACTTTTATTTCTCTGTTTTTCAAAAAAATTGTATCATCACTCCTGTATTATTGTGAATTTTTATAGTACACTTGCTTTGGCTCAAAGTAGGGGCTTCTCATGGTAAATGGAAAAACAAGAAATTTAGAAATCAATATACGTATGTATAAATCTTGGCACACCTATTTTTCGCATTCATAACCGGCACACTGGGGTCAATTCTGACCCCAAAATTTAAAAGGCAAAAGAATGAATAGAAAGTCACACTGGGGTCAAATAGTTCCCCACACAAAAAAAGTCAACCGATTATAGCACACTGGGGTCAGATGTGGCCCACAGCACGTTTGCAAGTTAACTGCACGAACTCTAGCGAGTGACTGACCTTAACCACTGACAAAGGGGCTCAGAAGGAGTTCAAACTTTATTTACAAAATATCCCTGTTCGAAGAAAATTTTTTTTTTTATAGATACACGGCCAAATGTAAATCGTGGGGTCACGAATGACCCCAGTGTGTCATCCTAGGTTTAAGAAGAAATTGCTAAGAGACATTTTTTTTTTTTTTGTTGCAAATTAGTTGAAGAATTGATCCTTGAAGTTTGGTCCATCCAAATGGTAGACACCCTGTATTGGTCAATAATACCTCAATCATATAGGTACATGAATATAGTTTTTGGAAAAATTTCAGGAATCGTTTTAGAATGTTCAAAACGGATTGAAACGAATTTTTTTTTTTTTTTGATTCCTTTGCAATAACTTCATTTTCTTTGAAAATCCGCGAAAATTAATGAAAATTAGTTTGAATATTTCTTTGAAAATTCGTTGAATCACTCAGGTATGAATGGGACTACTATAATTCTTTACACGATGATGCTCAAAAATAATGTGCTCAACTGAACAGACAAGTTATGAATGTTTATTTTGGATGAGTACAAACAGTGGAAAGTAGCAGGGCAGGAGTGTTTCAAGGGGTGTAGGATGTCCGTCCTTCCTGGAAACCGAGCTTCGAGGTCTGTTGTTGCTATGGCAGCTAGCCTCGCGCATGCGCAGTGCTGTCCAGCCTTCATCCAGCCACCAGAGGACAACATTCAGTCAGTACGCCGGTATATTTCTCCCTAGGCCGGGGTTTGCAGTGTTAGGTTGTGGTTCCAGAATTCTTCCAGATCCTGTGAATTCTCCTGTGCGACATAATTTTGGTTAGGTCCGTCGATTTCTTTTTCGGGTAGTGCATGGCCTTTTCGATACAGCGGTCGGAGTGGAAGTTTTGTGACAGTGAGCCTTGAAATCAACCCTCCATCGAGTTTCCTCCAGTCGATTTCTCAACAGGTGAGGAGTTTTCTTTCAAACGGGCTTAAGTTGAAATTTTTATGGAAAATTGAGAAAAACTAATCTTTTGGCAAAGGATGTTGTCTAGGGTTCCCAAATTTTCCAAATAGCTTGTTCATAGAACTTTTGATTGTAAGACCACATTTCGACAGTTGGGCGTTCTGAGGGAGACGGCCATTTCTTGTTTGTCTATACAGGGTGTAACACCTTTGTTCTTGCCATAGCCTAGGGATTGATTCTACAACTAATTTGAGATTTTTTTGCCTATTAATTTTTTTTAACCCCTTAAAATCCGACTTTTTTCACTTTTAAGCTGTTTTTCGTATTTTCGATTAAACAGCCATAACTCCCTTATTTTTCAGTCAAAATTCGAATGTAATTATTCCGTTGGAAAGAGCGTTACATTCTCTATCTCCCTAGCGCTAAATAAAACTTTTTAAAGAAAACTCAGATGTTTTCTTCAAAAACTCTTCTGAAAAATGAGCCCTTATAATAAAATCTCGGAAATGTACAGTTTTTTCAAACGTTTGTAAGCCTGACTGAAACTGCCGGTTAATTTCCCACTGTAACCCCAAAAGTTGACCCAAAAGCTCAGCTTCCTTAGAATGAGGAAAAATTGTCAAATCTCGAAAATCTCAACTTTTTTCAACCGCCCATAAGTTCCTGTTTTCCAGCGTGTAATTGCTTGCCTGTAAGCCTAAAAGTTGACCCAACAGCTCAGCTTTCCAACTTTATGGTCAGAATTGTTTCCGATATTTCTATTAGTGGAAAAACCCGCAATTGAATGAGAAAAATCGTAATTTTATTTTTTTTTTCAACGAAATCTAAGGTTTGCGAGAGGAGCGGCGGCGGGAGACCCCCCGAATCCTCCCGTCAAACCGTCGATTTCGTTGAAAGAAAAATCAAGTTTTTTTCTCATTCAAGCGCGGTTTTTTCCGCCAATAAAAATATTGGAAACAATTCTGACCATACCGTTGGAAAGCTGAGCTTTTGGGTCAACTTTTAGGCTTTCAGGCAAGCAATTACACGCTGGAAAGCAGGGACTTCAGGGATGTTCAGATTTTCAAGATTGGACAATTTATCCTCTTCAAGTTCCTTTTTCACCCGTTTCGCCAATTTCAAAAACTTTGATTCTCCATCAGGTAGATAGGAAATTTAACGCTCTTTCCAATGGTATCATCAAAGTTGAGTTTAACTAGTAAATTGATGGAGTTATTAAAACATTTCAATGATAAAAGTTCGAAAACACGAAAAAATCCTAAAAGTGAAAAAATTCGGATTTTAAGAGGGATTCGGTTTTCGGAAAAAAAGTCGGATTATTTAAAAATCAATACCTAGGATATGGTAGGAACATAGGCGTTTCTCCCTGTATAAGCCCATGTGACGGAAAAACTGTGGAAATGTGCCACATTGAAAAAAACGCTGCAAATTATTACACAATGGTTTATTATTTTTCTATATAGATCACTCGTCTTCAAAATCACCAACCATCCAATAAGAAAGAAAAAAAAAATCAAAAAAATTGTTTTTTTTTAATCAAAATTACCAACTATTGATTACATTTTGATCAGCTCTAATTTGAACGGAGATTAGGCCTCTTTTGTGATTCACACTCGTGTTTTGATTTAAATATATATATATTTCAATATAAACACTTAAATTTCCGTAGGAAGCGAACGGTTTGTCCTACAGAGCTCCGCGTGGTCTCAAAAAATTCTAAAAATTCTATAGAATCTTAAATTGAAGGAAAAACAATACCTCTATATCGAAATTTTTTGAGTTAGGGCGTTTTCAAAATTTCAAAATTGATTTTGGAACCCTTAGAAGTGACCTACGTCAACCAAAAGCTTCGGGGCACAACTAGACCCCAAATGGAGCCTACATACCAAATTTCATCAAAATCGGTCAATGCTAAGTGGCAAAAGTGCCGCGTACGGCGCACAGTGGGGCCAAATGACCAAAAAGCGGAAAAAAGTCATTATCTTTTGAACGAATTACTGTATCGTCTTGGGAATGGTTTCATTCGATTCCGAATACGAAAATACATTAGAAAAATATGTTTTCTGACGTTTAAATTTATTATTTTAGTACTAAATCTCGAATTTTGAAAAAAATAATGTTACTCAAAGTGGAAAAGCGTGTGAAAAAAACAGAAAAGTGGTTTTACAGGCGATAGGTGTGTGTAATTTTTTTTCCTTCGTATCAGAGGTTATAGGATACGATAAAGATGATTGAATTGAGGTTTCTATATGTATGTATGTATGTATGTAAATATATATATGTAAATATATATGTGTAAATATATATTTATATATTTAATTTTGACAAAATTTTGAGTGATAATAACCTCTGAAAATTGGATAGTAAGCGATCGAATTTTGGAACGAATCCAAATTAAACGTTTGCTAAATCCGAATAAGAGATTTCCAACGATGACATGTTCTCGGTGTCACGACAGTACGAACTGACCACACTACTGCGAATGACAATCCGAAGAACCTGGTTTGTTCACTCTTAGCAGAAATATTTTACGAAAACGTCGCTATTTACATCATTCTGTTTTCCAATAAAAATAAAACAAAAAAATGTCTGCCAAACGGGTGTGGCACATAGCTTCCCAGTACCCATAACCCGATTGTATAGATGATCCGACCATTGTTGCCTTAACTTGACTCCGTTACTCTGTGATTGTAGCTAACAGCCCACATAGGGGACATTCTACATGTCAACATTCACAATCCCTGGAAATTTTATCGATTTTGAGAGGAAAATGTAGAAGTTACAACCTTTAGAAGGGTTTTACTCTGAAGCTGCGGTGACGGCAGAGACGGCGTTCTTGGTGTACCTTTAATCACATTTTAACCCACTACATCTAAATTCGGTGAAATACGGCTATGAAATTTTTACAGCTTCTTGATAATGGTCAGATTTTCAAGCAACAAAATGAGCCAAACCGAAGGAAGGCGAAACTCGGTTTTTCCACTCCTCTAAAGTTGTATTACGCTTTAAAACCCCAAATCTGGAGCTAATGTTCAAGCTAAAATGTTATGAAAAAATAATTAATATTTTTTAGAGATACTACATATATATATCCAACATTATATAATTTTATTTAAATTTTTTGAAACACATAGAACGTGTTAGGAAATTTTCAAATTCCACTCTCAAAGTGCTTAAAATCTCGAAATATCAGGTTTGAGCCCCCATTTAGCAGTGAAAACAATTTTTAAACATTGAAGGTCCTTCACACCCTAATTCTAAAGGTAATAGACTTTGAGAAAACCACATTACATTTCTTTTTTAGTCACTTTGCAAAAATGGAGTTTTTTCCACTCCGGCCCCACTGTGCGGCGTACGGCGGACGGACGGCCAAATTTTTATTCGATTTTTGGATTCTACGTACCTTGAAACGTAAACCATCAAATTTTGAGGGAGTGTTAAAATTTTTTTTTTCTTGGTCGATTCCAAAGGTTCATTATTGAAAATAATAAACCAAAACGAGTTTTTGGTTGTGTGAAGAAAAATCTCATTTTCATTTTCTTTTATTGGTTTACCCGTTATTTTCAATGATGAACCTTCGGTTTCCAGCAAGAAAAAATATTCTAACCTCCCTCAAAATTTGATGGTATACGTTTCAAGGTATGTAGAATCCTAAAACCGAATTTTAAAAAAGTGTATTGAAAACAACGGGATGGATAAAAGTTGTTTTGTCGGCAAACCAGATTTTTAGCAAGCTTTTAAAGCGGGATGCAAACCGTTTCAGAAGGAATTTAAATCGTGAAGTGTTAGGCCCTTTTCCCAAAGATAGATAATCGGCAAAAAAAATGTAAAAATTGGATATAAGCCCGTTTGAAAGAAAACTCTTCAGGTATCCTAGCTCAACAAGCCTGATGACCGCACGTTCAGATCTTCCCATTTGATTCTGAGGACCAAAACTAAAGTCCATGCGAATTTTCACGAATAATGGTGGAAATATCAGTTTTGTCACATTGAGGTCGCTCTTTCAAAGGTACCTACTTGAGCAGTGCAACGAGGTTATTTACTATGTTTTGTATTTGTTGATTGGACCCCTAAAAATGGTCTATCCCCAAATTTTTCTTCCACGAAAACCCTCTACTGCTGACATAGAGCGCTAAAAGCTATGACATTTTGGCAGTTCGAAAAATTTTTAACCACAACTTTTTAACTATGATAATTTCAAACTTCATGCCCAGTAACATTTCAAAGTAAGTTGAATTCCTTTTTCTTTTCTGTATCTTTTAATTCCTTTCTGTTTCTTTGGGATAAGGGCCTATCACCTCACGATTTGAAATCCTTCCGAAACGGTTTTTATCCGCTTTGAAAGGTTGCTAAAAAAGTGTAATGGATATAAGCCCGTTTGAAGAAAACTCTTCAGGCTCTGCAAGCCTTTTCAATTGTTGGATGACCGCACGTCCAGATCTTCCCATGCAGGAGTAGATGGTAATTTATTAATGATTTGAGGGCGGAGTGAATCTTGAAGTTGAGCCGATTTTCGAAGTCGTTGGAGAAGTATTGTATCCTGGAGTTCCTTGGCTCCTCTCGTCATTCAGTCTCGAAGGAGTGGCAGGATTGCTCCGTCATCTGTCCCAATACTTCTTATTTTTTTCCTGGCCCCCCTTAGTCTCATGGATACAGCCCTCGACACTGCTATCTGAACTTTAACTTTCAGAAAGCCGCTTATCTCAGACAGGTCTCTTCCCCACTTTTCAGACAGCCTGTTAGCTGCCCTTTTCAGGAAGGCCTGGAATTCTTTGTGAAGGGCTCCATCACACGAAACTCTTTCAAAGGTACCTACTTGAGCAGTGTTCAATGAAGAACCTTTGGAGACGACCAAGAAAAACAATTTTTTAACCCCCCCCCCCTTAAAATTTGTTGGTTTACGTTTCAAAGTACGTAGAATCCAAAATCGAATAAAAATTTGGCCGTCCGCCCGCCGTACGCTGCACTATCCTCAGTTACCATTGACCGATTTTGATGAAATTGGTATGTAGGCTCCATTTGGGGTCTAGTTGTGCCCCGAAGATTTTGGTTGATGTAGGTCACTTCTAATGGTTGAAATTTTGAAAAACGCCCTAACTCCAAAAAATTTGGTATAAAGGAATTTTTTCCATCAATTTTAGATACTCTTGATTTTTAGAGACCACGCGGAGCTCTGTAGGACAAACCGTTCGCTCCTTACGAGAATTTAACGGTTGGACTTACGATAAATCAGAAACACGAGTGTGAATCGCAAAAGAGGCCTAATCTCCGTTCAAATGTTAGCTGACCGAAATGCGATCGATGTTTTTCTTCATGTTGGTTTCTTCAATGGCAAAGCCGTGTTCTTTGCCGACGAGTGATCTATATAGAATAATAATAAACCTTGGTGTACTAATTTGCAGCGTTTTGTTTTCTTACCTGCTACACGAATACATAAAGAAGAAAATGATGGATTCAAAAGGTTTATTATTGAAAGTTATTAACCAAAATCTTATCATTCGTTATAATGACCCAATTCGCTTCTGTACCTAGGGTATTCAATAGCCTTTGACGAGCGGTAAACTATGTTGTTTTTCTTCTCCGTGACAACCTTAAAATAAACATTTTCTGTTACGCTCCACTTAGAAAACAACACACGTGGATTCAGAACAAATATGGCTCATGGCCGAGTCGAACGTACGCGGTGATTTCATTACTGACGTATTTATCATGATCTGTCGTGTTTCGTGGTATTGGAGTGACAACGAGTTGACGACGGGCTCTATAAACAAGAATGTCGTCGATTCCAAGGGCTCATAGCTTCCTCGCAATCAGAGATTGTTCAGTTCTCAATTTCAGCAATCAAATTCAGTTCTAAAATTAATTTGGTGACCAGGCTACGGAAATACGCTCTTACGCAGTCGGGGAGTATCATGGAGAAATATGTTCTCACCCGACTCACCCTCTCGCACTTGTGCATAATGTAGCTTTTCCGCGTCAAATTGAAGGTTATCCGAAACAAAAATTAAAGGTTTTCCGAAAAAAATTAAAGTTTTCCATTTCAATATAACGGTTTTCCATTTCAAAATAAACAAACTGAAACTGATTGTTCCAAAACGGGTCTTAGTGAAACAAATTTTCAATGCTAAAAATGTCGAGTCCATCGCTTCATTTTAAGGACGTCCCACAGTAAGACTTGGGCGTCCTTATGCGATCGATTTCGTGAGTTTTGCTTCCGAGTCTACCATAGCGGAAGCTTTGTTTTCACTTTTCAAGGTTGAAAATAAAAAGTTCTCCAAAATCGAAATTTCGCGTTTTACGTTTCAGACCTTTCTGAACAATTTTGGTTCCGTGTCTGTCGTGAAATCCATGTAACCCGCATAACTATACGAATTTATTGTCAGATTTCGATGAAATTTACAGGGATTGTGTGGGTTGGCATGCAGACGGTCCCCTATGAAAATCATCAGTCTCGGACTGATAGTAGCCGCTGCGCGTGCGCGAACGTGAATTCCTTGTAACAGCCATAACACTTACATTTTTCATCCGAATTTGACGAAATTTTCTAGGATTGTCCAGATTAGCGTGTAGATGGTTCCCTATGAGGGTAGTACTTAGAGATTGGTGTTTTGAGATTAACTAGAAGGCATTTGATTTGGTTCCGTTTGGATTGCTTTTGGAGAAACTATCGTACTATGGATTTGCCCCTGAAGCGCTATCTTTTTTCAAGAATTATCTGGAAGGTTCTGAGGTGCTGAGGTCCTGATTCCGTGTGGAATAAAGCAAGGTTCTGGGCTCGGGCCTTTTCTTTTCATTATATACATCAATGACCTGCTGTATCACACTCAGGTCGGTTGTCATTTGACCTTGTTCGCTGACGATATTACAGCTGTGGTCAGGGGAGCTTCAGAGGAGAATCTGCGGACAAATGCAACGAGGACTTTCTTGGCTGTAAAGGAGTGATGCGCCCTCAATGCCTTGCTTCTGAATGAGAATAAGTCTCAGAGTATTGACCTCCGGCTGAATGGTCGTTTGGCTCATTCGGTTTGTCTTCTGGGCATGACGATCGATAACCGTCTCTCTTGGGCAGATCATGTGGGCTCGCTGTCCGGAAAATTGTCCTCTAGCATCTTCATGCTGAGGAGATTGGCTGGTGCTGTCTCTGATATTCTGCGAATGGTTTACTTTGCGTGTTTCCATAGCCGCATATCGTACTGCGTAGTTATGTGGGGCAACTCATCACACGCATCACGAATATTTAGGCTTCAAAAGAAAGCTGTAAGAATTATTAAACACATCGGTCATTTGGAGAGCTGTAGAGGCCAATTCAGAGACCTGGGCGTGATGACACTGCCAAGCCTGTATGCTTTCGCAAGCCTTGTGTATGCCCATCAAAATTTGGCCTCTGTCGAGCGTGGTTCGGACATCACGGTTACTGTACCAGAAATGCTGGAAAGTTGAGTCCACATCAAATTAGATTGAACGTCTCTATGCAGTCGGATCCTCTTCAGACTGGGGTACGACTCTGGAATCAATTACCTGCTGACCTGCAAGACCTATCTTTGGAAATGTTCAAGAGAAAAACTAAGAAGAGGCTCATACGGGCGGAACTATATGACGTGGAAGATTTTTCCCAATTGATATTTGCTTGATGTTGATTTTTCCCCGATGTATTTGACTTTTTTCTTATTTGTTAATGTTTTGCTGACGTTTGTATTGCCTTATGGCGGCTACAAATAAAAAAAAATATTTATTTATTTTATTTATTTACCATGCATTGGATCATCTATACAATCGGGTTATGGATACGAGGAAGCTATGTGCCACACCCACTTGGCAGACGTTTTTTCGTGTTTCACCTTGAATACGAGTACGTATGTGAACCTCGACGGACTGCCTACTAAAACTAAAAGATTCAATGTTACGACGTATTTCCGCTTTGATGCCAGACTCGCACCATTAGTGGTGGTGGGGAGGGGGGGGGGACTCGAATTCGCATGTTGGGTATCGTAGATCATGTATTTTAAAATGCTCTTCAGATTCGAGGCTCCCATGCCGCTAGAAATTTTATGGTTTATAAGGTTGACGGGGGGGCTCACTATTTCTCGTCTAAAGTAATAAATAAATTACATCAAGTGAAACAGTTTTATCGCTTACCAACTGGTTAAACTGATTTAATGATTATCCAATGGGACGTCCCCTGGAATGCATGCATAATAAACAATATGTTTCTTCGAAAATTCGCTGTAACGTCGAATCTTTCCGATCACTCGCGAGTTACACTTCTCGACTTTTCAAAATTTCACGGATGTTCCCCAAAAAGAACGAGTCATTTCGTTTCCCACGTGTGAAATTTGTTTCAATTGAAACGTTCCGACCGAAAAGTTTCGAAATCGCTCAAGGCGACACCGTCATCGAAATACGACGAGATACGCTGAATCTATAAATTACGGCGAAAATACGCGCCGGTGGATTTTTTTTTCTCTTTTTTTCATTATTGGGTCATTGTGTCACAACGTCCGTAAGTGGGTGAACTTTTAATTGGGATTTCATTTAGTTTGTTTTGTTCCATCTTTCAGGGTTTCGCCATTGTCACTCGTTTCAGCCCAAGATAAGATAACATTCCTATCAAGGCGGCAGGTTGGTTTACAATGGAGCCCGTGTTGAGACATGTTTAGCAACCTTTTGCCTTCGTCGACTATTTGTATTTCGACCGAAGGTCGGGTAGAATGAAACTCAACACTCCGTTACAGAGAGGTGATGTTTCGTTGGATTTTGAAGGATTTCTGGGATGAAGTCAGCTGTGTGAGCGGGAAAAATTGTTCCTCTCCAACGAATTCAGGCTTGTAAAGCACAACCTCTTTGGAAACACTGGTAGTGATTGGGGGGAAGGCAAATCAGCTATGTGAGCGACCAAGATGACTCTTTATCTCTCGTTGAAATGTAGACTGTTGTCTTTTCAAGGGGGATTTAATTAAACCCAACATCTGTACCTCTCAGAGCGGTGATATTTAATTGGATTTTGGGGAGACCTCCGGAAGTGACCGGGGGAAGTCAAATCAGCTGTGTAAGAGACCAAGATGACTCCTTTCTCACGCTGAAATGTAGACTGATGTCTTTTCAAGGGGGATTTAATTAAACCCAACATCTGTACCTCTCAGTTGGTTAGATTTTGGGGGACCTAGATGTGTGTAGTGTAAGCGACCAAGATGACTCTTTTCTCACTCTGAAATGTAGACTGATGTCTTTTCAAGGGGGATTCAATTAAACCCAATATCTGTACCTCCCAGTACCTCAGTTTTTGTTCAAGGAACCGGCGCTCAAAATTTAAAAATTGTACCTAAATTTGAAATTCAAGAATTTTTGAAATTTATTAATGTATCTTCCTGGAATCATCAAAATCGAACAATTATTTCCAGCGAAATGTGGCAAAACCCTTACTGAATAAACCCTTAAGAATCGACGGTAATGATCGGGAGGAAGTCAAATCAGCTTTGTGAGTGATGCAACTGTTCCAACCCCTGCCATTTGACCTGCTTCCCCATGGTTCCTTGAATCATACACACTTTTGAGAGATTTTCGAGTTTATTTTAGGTTATTTCCTTCCACATTCTTACCTGTCATCAAACTTCGAATCGAATGAGACCAACCGCAGATCTATTGGACCATCAGTTTCTGAGTTACAAAAGTGAAATTACGTCACAGAAACAGTAAAATCTTTTTAATTGGATGAATAAGGCGATATATTCATTAATGATTTGAGGGCGGAGTGGATCTTGAAGTTGAGCCGATTTTCGAAGTCATTGGACATCTTTTTAATTTGATTATTTCATTTCTCTTTCGATTAGTTTCATTCGATTCACCTTAGAAAATACACACACAAAACTGAACCAACGTTTGAAAGGAACTTGTTTGTGATGTTTTTTTAAGTTTATCAGTTCTATCAATTTTCCCATTCTGTTTCAGGTACGTACTGAAATATGATTCCTCCTTTATTCCGGCTACCTAGTTTGATGGTAAGTTGATCTTTATAAGAAGAACGTTATCTGATAGCACAACTCGTTCATCTACAGCCTAAAACCTGCCCAGGAACTTTGCCATCATTTCTCCAAAAAATAAAATAAAACCGAGTAGATCAGTAGCCTTCACTGCATACCTACCTCTACATATATTGGTAAGTTGGTGAATGATCTGATGTTTTGCTTCCGAGTCTACCAAGGTAGCGGAAGCTTTGTTTTCACTTTTCAAGGACGAAAAAAAAGTTCTCCAAAATCAAAATTTTCACTCGCGTTTTGCGTTTTAGACCTTTCTGAACAATTTTGGTTCCGTGTCTGTCTGTCTGTGTGTCTGTCCGTCTGTCATCAATTCCTTGTAACGCGCATAACTATACGAAGTTATGGTCCGATTTCAATGAATTTTTTTTTTCAACGTGATTTATTATTGCAACTGAATATTAAATACAATCCATCTAGCAATATTACATATCATTATTACACTCCTTGAGAGCCCGTTTACAGTAAAACGCAGTCCCTTCTCATAACAGAACCTTCAACACTGAGCTATAACTGCACTTTAACAGCACTAACTAACGATGAAATTTGCAGGGATTGTGCGGGTTGGTGTGTAGACGGTCCCCTATGAAAATCATCATCCCCGGACTGATAGAAGGGACTGCGCATGCGCAAACGTGAATTCCTTGTAACGGCCATAACTTCCACAATCTCAATCCGATTTCAATGAAATTTTCAGGGATGTAACAGAGTAGTGTTTAGATGGTCCCCTATGAAAATCATAGAGAATTGTTTTTCATAGAGGGATTTATTCATAGAGGGATGGTCTCCTGTGAGAATCTCAAATCTTATTCATGAAAAGGCTTCAATAGCTCAGAGGAAAGAGTCTTGATTTGAACTCCAGGGTCGCGGGTTCGAATCCCAGCCGAGGCTATGAATTTTTTTGGTCCAATCACATACTCCTCACTTAATTTTTCATCCGAATTTGATGAAATTTTCTAGGATTGTCCAGATTAGCGTGTAGATGGTCCCCTATGAGGGTAGTGAAAGGTACTTAGAGATTGGTGTTTTGAGATTAACTACTATGCATCGGATCATCTATACAATCGGGTTATGGATACGAGGAAGCTATGTGCCACACCCACTTGGCAGACGTTTTTTCAACTTTTTTTTTTTGAGAAATGACAGACAATTTTTTTTTCAACCTTGAAAAGTGAAAACAAAGCTTTCGCTACCCTCACTCGGAAGCAAAATGCTAGAAGGAATAAGAGGGGTGATTCTACATCAAGAGGACGATAACGAAAATGATGTTTCCAAGTTGCAATAAATCGTTTTTTCACATTTACTTACTTTCTATCTGTATCTGGAATTGAATCTTACTTATATTAACCTCAAGTTCTGAATATTTTCTGAATTCCCGTCGATTAAAATATCGTTTATCGAGAAATTTCTGAAGGTAGCTACTGCTGGTTCCTTACGGTGGCTACTAACAAAATTTTGGTGGCTACTACTGGTAATAAATGTTGGTTCGCTCAACTTGAGTTTTTAAAATAGTCATTCGATGATGCAGATGTTGGGGGATGAACAAAATCACGAGTGAACGAAAAAACGATGTAAAATCCTAAACTGGGTTGCTTAAGGGTGGCGACTACTGGTGCATTTACTCCAAGTGAGTTGATTCAGCCGTCAACTACGTATACTTCACAATTTCTATAAATTTGACTTTTCTAAATGGCCGCTATTTTCAAAGGAATGGCCGAGATTCATTTTCCTACGGATTGGTGTGTAGCTTTCTATTGTAGTAAACGTAACTGGAACATGACAGTGAATCTTCATCAGGTTCACATTCAGCTGGAATTTTTGACTTTGATACGAGAGTTAGTCTATATTATACTGCCCGTCCAACTTGGCGATCAGCTGAAGGAATCCAACGACGTTCAGCTGGAAATTTTGACCTTGATGACCCCTGATGCGAGTTTTAGTCTAAATGATACTGCCCATCCAACTTGGCGATCTTGGTCTGTCGGGTGTCGTCAGCCAACTTCGTGGAGGATATGAGATTACTTCCGAAAGAAAAGAGCACTTTTGATGCACTCATCAAATCATTAGCTCACTAGCTAACAGGAAAAAGGAGAGGCAGCCTCCATTCATTTCCTTGGAGTGACGTCATGGCGACGCGAGAGCTCCATAAAAGGAACGCCCTCGTCAATGGGGTTGGGCGGAATGAACAGTTCTTGTGAGGAATCCCTCTAGGAATGGAGAAACTGGACCAACCTAGGCGATTGATGACGAAGTGGAAAAGTTTCAATTCGGAAGTGGGGAAAGTACGACCAGTCTCCCTCTCAAACTCTTCATTTGATGACCGAAAGAACGAAGAGACGAACCAACTCCAAATTTGTGTTAGGAACCAGTCTCATTTCTGAATTGAGGAAAGCTATAATAAGTGATGTTTTGGACCAATTTTACATCCAAGATGGCTATTCGGATTTCACCAAAAAACTAATGTAGTGAAAATAACTCGAATTATTCAATTTGCAGGTATTAAACGTTGTGAAGATTGCAGCTGTTACTGAGTGTACTTCACAAAACTTCCTTAGATCCAAGACAGGAAAATTGAAAAACTTTGTCTGGTACGTTCGGGAGTTCTTACCTCGAGTTTTTCAAGTATTTTTGGGGAATTTGTTGAAATTTTCAATTTTAGTTGAGAATTGCTGGAGAGAACGAACTCAACCCAACCTTTATAGAGGGTCTAAAATGTGTGAAATGCGAGAGAAAGTTTTGATTTTTGATGAATTTCTCTATTCATCTTCCAAAAGTGGTAGCATCGCTTCTGCCACATTGGCAAATTTGGAAGCAACATGGTGTACCATGGAAGGAAACCTGTGACGAAACATAATTTTTCTAGTCGTCATTGTGCATCTTGGAACAGTTGATTTCTGTGTTCTTTGGATTTTGTGTTGGACAGTTGACTTCTGTGTTCTTTGAGCAATATCAGTAGCGAGTGACGTGTGATATTCTTGATAACTCTACAAATACCGCCTTGTATCCGAGCTGAAGATGAAAAATCTCAGGATTAAAGATGGAATATCTGGAGTGTGTTATAACTGAAGTTGCGATGCAAGATATAATCCCAGCTTTGGAAGAAATCTCGACTGAAGATGAAAATTTCTAGACTCAAGGTGGAATTGAAGATTCAATACCAGCCTTGGAAGGATTCTTGACTGAAGTTGGAAGATCTCTGCCCTGAAGATGGAGTGGAAGATCCAATCCCAGTCTTGAAAGGGATCTGGACTGAAGATGAAAATATCTGGATCAAGGTGGAATTGAAGATTCAATACCAGCCTTGGAAGGATTCTTGACTGAAGTTGGAAGATCTCTGCCCTGAAGATGGAGTGGAAGATCCAATCCCAGTCTTGAAAGGGATCTGGACTGCAGATGGAGGAAGATCTGCACTGAAGGTGAAATTGAAGATCCAATCCCAGTCTTGAAAAGAATCTTGACTGCAGATGGACGAAGATCTGCACTGAAGGTGGAATGGAAGATCCAATCCCAGTCTTGAAAAGGATCTTGACTGCAGATGGAGGAAGATCTGCACTGAAGGTGGAATGGAAGATCCAATCCCAGTCTTGAAAAGGATCTTGACTGCAGATGGAGGAAGATCTGCACTGAAGGTGGAATGGAAGATCCAATCCCAGTCTTGAAAGGGATCTGGAATGCAGATGGACTTATCTTGAGCTCGAAATAGTCATATCCTGTGAACTAATTATGTTGTAAAGACAGCACAGTAGACATTATGGATGGAATGATCGAATCATCAGTATAGCATGACGTGAGTTATTCTTACCTCTCAGCCTTGAAAAGGAATCCAGTGACTTCCTTCTATCCCTCTGTGAAGCATTGTGCATCCTCGACCAGCTGGTCGATTCCCCTTATGTATTCTGTAACTCAACTTGTTTCGACCCTCTCGAACCTGTTCCACCTCATCAAAAGGGCTGCCGTGACGGATGGCTGGACGCACCTACCGCGTCATCTCATCCTTCACCCGACCGCCTTTCACACTACTCGACTAAAACTAGACCACAAAGGAACATCTGTGCACTTTGCTTCTTCGTCGTCATGATAGTTCAGCAGTGTTGCCAGATGTAGGGATTCTCAGACAAAGATTTAAACACTATCTTATCTTACTACAACATCTTATCTTTCTTCTTTTTGGATAGAGAGTGATGATGATGATGCTTAATTCTTTTCCATACCCTTAAATACCTACCTTTTTATTAACATATTTTTCTTCTGAGTCTTCCCAGGTAGAGGAAACGTTGTACTCACTTTTCAAGATTGAAAAAAATTGTCCAAAATCAAAATTTCCACTCGCGGCCTCCCTGAATACTTTTGATTCTGTGTCTGTCTGTTATGAAATTCTTGTAATTGGTAAAACAATACGAAGTTATTGTCCGATTTCGATGACATTTTCAGATATTGTGAGGATTGATGTGCAGAAGGTATTAAAACCATCGTCCCCGGACTGATAATAGCCACTTCGCAGGTGCAAACGTGGATTTCCTTTTAACAGCCGTAACGCCTAGATTTTCCACGCGAATTCGATGATGAAGTTTTCAGAGATTGTGCGGGTTGACATGTAGATGGTCCCCTATGAGGGTAGTGCAAGGGATTTAGAGATTGGCTACAATCCATCGGATCATAATATGATTATTATAGGATAGATAGGACAGTTCGGTTGATGTGATAACTATCAAGGTATTCCGACTTTGGTAAATACTAACTGATAATCACTGTTAGTAGTTTCGTCATTAGAAATGGAAAGTTCTCAATTAGATTTGGAAACTTCTTAATCTGATTTGGAAAACTTATATATGTACGAGGAAGCTATGTGCCACACCCACTTGGCAGACGTTTTTCATCTTTCTCTTTCTTCCAAACTTGTAGTTGTAGCTTCTGACGGCTGATAAGAGTGTGACTGCATCTGCAGTCAGATCGCATTACCTGTTCTTGTTCTGAATGAACAAGTTAACGGTCATTGCCGATTCCACACCTTGGCAAAGAGTCAAACTGATTGGAAAACCCCGATAAAAACGCCGTTTTATGCAAAACAGGGACATAAAACTCGGGCCTTCACCGTGGAAGTCGAGTCATTTGAGCGCAGCTTGCGGTCGGGATGAGAACCTTGGCCGCCAAAGACGATGACGTCATCGGCCAGGAGGGGAACTGGGGCGTACAAACCACTCCAGTTGCAGAGTGCCAATGAACCATCTCGTCCTTGCGATTTTCCTGTCCTTCCGAGAAGAAGAGGGAAAAGAAACTAGTCTTGCGAAGACTCCATAAAAAAACCTCTGATTACCCAAGAAGCAGCTGGTAGGAGTTGTCGAGATAACATTCACTGGTCTGGAACCTCATTCTTGAGATAAATTGTACTTTCGACTCCCCAGTAGTGTATTACTTATGGGATTCCTTTGATCGGAACTGTGTTAACCCTAATTAGACCATGGTATCATCAGGGAAAACATCTCAGGAGCTTTACAGATGTCCCTGAGTAACAAAGATTAAATTGCAATTTTAAATTTAATGGACAGCAGAATTTCTTGTGAATTTCTCAAAATAGTTGAAACAAAAATTTCCAAGGAAATCAATAAAAATATTTTCAAAATTTTAGCGAATTTTCAAGATGCAGCAAGATGTAGCAAAATGTAGCTATTGCAATGGCCTCAACATTTTTAGAATGGACTTTTTCGAAGAAAATTTTCACTGAAATCCGTTTTGGAACGTTGTGAAACGATCCCTAAAGTTTTTCCTAAAACCATTTGTACGAGTGTGTTTGTCATTCCGCACGATAACTTGAGTACCTAATTATTGACATTTTCATGTCTTTGCCCTGGCACATAGCACAAAAAACTGTCACGAAATTGCGTAACGAAATTGTGTTACAGTGCCTTTATAATGATTTCCGCTTACAACGACCCCGTTGTTAGGTTTGTTCCTTTTCTACACTTTTTAACCCACAAAAATCGTTCACCACTCGTTGGAAAGCACTCGATTTAACGAACATTTTCATGTTCTCCATAACATATTGACTATACGAATAGCGGAGCTATGGGCATAACTGTTCTCATATTTTGTTTACAAACTAATGATCGTGAGTGTAGAAGATAATCAATCCGGAATCGTCTATTTTATTGAAATTAGGTACCTACCTCTTGATATTAATAATTGTGTCAATTTGTAACATATTATATCTACACTCTTTCGTAGTACCTACCTCTTTACATGGTAGGTCAAAACTTTGGCAACATAGGTACATGTGATGTTCAATAATTTCGGTAAACAGCCAGTGAGATAAAAGCTAAGTAGAGTAGACAACAGCAACGCATTGTGAGGTTTGAAAAATACAACAAATGGCTATAGATAGTTATTATGTTAATGATTCGTTTCACATTCTGACAACAAAGGAGGGTGGGTTATAAAATCCTATAGTGAGGTAAAAAGCAATAGGTAAAGACATGAAAATGTCCCAATGCGTTGCAGACTCGTATGCAAGCGTTTTGTTTTTACTTTACTTTTTTTAGTATTTCATCTTTCTTTCATCTTTCTTTACTTTACAAGTCATCAGTTGTGTATGCTGTCTTGAAAATTTTTAGCAATAGATATTGAGTAGTCTTCTCAAATTAGGTACTGATAGCCTAAGTATGTTTTGGCATAGTAAGCAAATTTCCACAGCCTAGAATAGAACGTAAACATAATATAGGTCCCTATATTTTCAAAAAATTCAAACGATGTTTTGACAAGCGTTGGTCTAAAACATAACATCAGATCAAATAAGTTTCACTATTAGCAAATTTCCACAGCCTAGAATAGAACGTAAACATAATATAGGTCCCTATTTTTTACCTACCAACTTTTTTTTACCTACCAGCTAGGTACTACCTACCACACCATACTGGCTTCACACCTTCACAATCAAGTTTATTAGAAAGAACTAAACGTTTCACACTCGATTGGAAAAATAGAAAGCTTCATATGGAAATTTGATTACTGGCTACGCAGATGGCAAAACTGTATACAAATCGAAGAAATGAACAGCGATCGCATTTTAGCAAAATTTTTTAGTTTTCGCCAAAATGTTCGTATTAACAAACAATAGCATACAGTATGTTGGTATGGTATACTGAAAATCGAAAAAAAACAACTAGCCGTGTGGGTACTCCATGGGTTTGTGGAGGCGAGTAGAACATGAATATGGAGTCCTAACATCTTCAAAGCATACCCAGTGCATACAGTACGATGGTATGGTATACTGAAAATCGAAAAAAACCAACAGTAGCCGTGTGGGTACTCTATGAGTTTGTGGAGACGAGTAGAACGTGAATATGGACTCCTAACATCTCGAAGCGTACCCTTTGCATACACTATGTTGATATGGTGTACTAAAAATCGAAAAAACTAAGAATCATGCAAAGAAACTTCCTCAAAAGCCTCATATTTAGGTTACTTTACCACTTTCTACCTCATATTTAGGTTACTGTAGCACATATTACTTCATATTTTGGTTACTGTAGCGCATTTTGCCTCATATTTAGGTTACTTTACCATATTTTACCTCATATTTAGGTTACTTTACCACATTCTACCTCATATTTAGGTTACTGTAGCGCATTTTGCCTCATATTTAGGTTACTTTACCATATTTTACCTCATATTTAGGTTACTTTACCATATTTTACCTCATGTTTAGGTTACTGAAGCATATTTTGCCTCATATTTAGGTCACTTTATTGCATTTTACAACATATTTCTATTACTTTGGCGCTTAATACGTCATATTTTCAGGACATTTTACGTAATTTTTTTACTCATCTAACATTTGCACACCAGGTCATACTGTAATCAAGTCGGCTGAATTTCTCTGCTCAGAAAGTACGTACAATTAATTGTTTTCTTCGGGACATTTATGACGTAATCGAACTTTGGATTTGTTGAGAATCGAAAAGTCAATAGGTTGAACGATAAGTGGTAGAATGAGGGGAAAATGAGCGAGATATGAAGAAAAAATCATTGTTTACTCCGTTCTCCTGACGATAACTGGTGTCTTTACCCTACCAAGTTTCATGAATAAAATTGGAATTTTGTTTTGGATTCTCAAACGGGCCCAAACGTCAGTTCCTTACAAGTTCCAAAGTAGGTATATTTACAGGGGAAAAATCGCATACAATCTTCAATAACTAACGAAAAAAAAATCTTCACAAATTATTGGCTCATCGAAAATTTGCACACCAAGTCATACTGTAATGTATTTCCTTCGCAGAAAAAATCTTTCGAAATGCGTCGCGTTTTTCAAGTCCCGCTCAAACAAACCGTTAAAAAGTCTCTGTTTACGCTCCCTCTCACGTGGCCAATTTCTCTTATCTCCGGTAAAGTTATCCCGAACAAACTTCGCGGGGTTTAAAAGCTAAAACGTGTAGTATTTTTAGATGGAGGAAAAAAACAAGGGTGGTCACTGCGAGGGTACGTAATGCACCTTATCGCTTAATCCGCAGGTATTTTAGCGAATTTTGAAAGAAAATTCGACTATTGCGGATACTGGATGAAGTATGGTAGACTAAAATAATCAATTTAAAAATCTCATTCGTGCAGCATGACTATTTACTAAAAGGCCTCAGTCGGTTGCCCTTGTTCCTCGTTGCGGGTTAGTATTTCTCTCAAGAGCGCTTTTAAAATTCATCAGTAAAAATCCTTGAAAATTTCAAATTTGGGTGCAACTTTTAAACTTTGAGCGCCGGTTCATAAGAGAAATACTTACCCGCAACGAGTATGGAAGACCGACTGAAACCCCCCTAATTAAATAATAATATGGTGATTAATGAATCCAACGACAATGAGTTAACCAAAACTATTAGGGGTTACAATTTACAATACTTGTGCCAAATCACTGATCTACTTTGCCTCTCAGGATAGGGTTAGGAAATCGGACCTTCACAATCGATTTTGCCATCGATTAAAATCGTAAGTCAACAATCAATTTCACCGATTAATGATTTTTTTTTTCAACAAGGAAAAGCTGTTTTAAAATTTTTTATTGCTCTGACATACTAGCGAGATTATCGATAGTTTTGTTCCATTTATATCGATGGTATTGATGTTACTTGTCCGGTTTTATCGATGATACGAATTATCGATATCATCTACGATGTTGCACCCTTTAATACTGAAACCCCACCGAGGTAAAAGTCAGGAGCTCCCTGTCTTGAACCACACAAGTGGTAGATTTTGTAGGGGCCCATCTCAACAGAAAAACTTCCAACCCCTTCGAAAGATCAACGGGAGGCCAGGTGGTTTGAAGGACCCTTTTTTATTCTTCCCCAGAAAAACCAGAAATTCCCTTCGAGGCCTCTAAAGGGACGAAAGGCGAGGTTCCCTTCAACAGTTTCCAGCTCAGAACGAAGTTTACGACCTGGGGAGGCGCCTTTTTCGACTCCAAACGAATTTATGAGACAGACGAGGCACGATTTTGTCGGTACGTGATTCGCCGCACGCGCCGTCGATTTGTGAAGCCTACTGAGCGCACTCTCGCTGGATATTGATGAAGCTTTCGATTCGAACCCTACGGGCAAAGAACGACGTGGGTGGTCAGTGTTCATCACTGGTACAATTCTATCATCTTGAGGACATTTAAAAGCATCAACCAAGTTTGGTGGGCAGTAAAGCACTAAGATTAACATCGGAATCTGTTGATGGGAGCAGTACAGGGTGTCCGAGAAAGATACGGCCACACTTCAGGGGTCGATTCTACGAGGTATTTCCAACAAAAAAGGTCTCAGTAATTTTCTTTTATCCCCTTTGTGGGGTACCATATATCGATACCTTAAAGCACTTAGGGCCAAATTTAAATTTCTTTAAAATTCTTCCAAACTTTAAATTTTTTCAACTTGAAAAACTCAAATTTAACAAAACTATTAATTACTTTTTTGACGATTATAGCTCGAAAATTTCTTGAAGAAATTGAAGAGTTAGGTGTAATAAGCCACTATTTTAGGAATTGTGCACTGGTGATAACTACTTTCGCATTTTTCTCAAAACTCCGTTTTTGGACATAGCCCCTTTGTGCTTTAAGGTATCGATATGTTATATTCATAATTTACCTAAATAAACTTCAGTCATCCAACTGCTAACACCACAACATCAGGGTTATTCCCCTCGGAATTCCCCGGGACACAGGGGTTTCCCCAGGCCCCAAGTGGGGGACATAGTATACAGGGTGTCCCATATGTTATCCACCAAACTTCGGGAGTCGATTCTACAACTCATTTGCAACAAAAAATGTCTCTTAGCAATTTTTTTTAACCCCCTTAAAATCCGAATTTTTTGACTTTTAAGATTTTTTCGTGTTTTCGACCTTACACTTTTAAAACGGCCATAACTCTTTTAAATTGCACTCAAAAATTAAAAATAAGGATACCGTTGGAAAGAGCGTGAAATTTCTCAAAAATGAGCCGTTGACAAATTAGAAAAACTGAACGCTAGAGTAGTTTTTTTACCTCAAACTTTAAAACTTGTCAATTTCTGTTTTTTTTTTTCCCCAAAAATTTTGATGATTTTTCCCCAAGGAAACAAGGTATTTGCCATAGAGGCTCAAAAAGCTTAAAAACGTCTCCATTTCATCAGCTTTTCAACGGTCACCCAATTTTTAGTTTCACTGTGGAATTTGAGGGAGAAAATGGTAGTTCAATGCGAAAAACGTGTATTTTTTTCAACGAAATCGACGGTTTGACGTGGGGACGTGGTGCTTGGGAGGAGGGGCGGCGGAGCAGACCCCGGATTCCTCCCGTCCAACCGTCAATTTCGTTGAAAAAAATGCACGTTTTTTTGCATTGAAACACCATTTTCTCCCTCTAATTCCACAGTGAAACTAAAAATTGGGTGACCGTTGAAAAGCTGATGAAATGGAGAAGTTTTTAAGCTTTTTGAGCCTCTCTGGCAAATACCATGTTTCCAAGGGGAAAAATCATCAAAACTTTTGAAAAAAAAAAAACAGAAATTGACAAATTTTAAAGTTTGAGGTAAAAAAACTACTCTAGCGTTCAGTTTTTCTAATTTGTCAACGGCTCATTTTTGAGAAATTTCACGCTCTTTCCAACGGTATCCTTATTTTTAGTTTTTGAGTGCAATTTAAAAGAGTTATGGCCGTTTTAAAAGTGTAAGGTCGAAAACACGAAAAAATCTCAAAAGTCAAAAAATTCGGATTTTGAGGGGGTTAAAAAAAATTGCTAAGAGACATTTTTTGTTGCAAATTAGTTGTCTCGACTCCGAAATCGACTCCCAAAGTTTGGTGGATAACATATGGGACTCCCTGCAAAAGGGCCCTGGCCCTCAAGGGCCAGTTACACAGTAGTAGTTGGAAGACCAAGAGCGTGTTACTCTGCCCAAACTCTTGTCTTATTACTCAAACACCTTGCCAAAAACCTGTATATCAATTTGGTCAGTATTTAGAATCTCCATAACCTCCTTACCTATACAATTTTCAACTTGACGAGCTGGCATAAGCATAGTGTCAGGCACCAAGGAGAAGGTATGTCCTCCGAACCTACAGCAAATCGGGGCAGGAACTTCCTGGTACCGTCAGCTAAATTCCGACCTATACCAAGCCTATCTTTTAAACCAAACAAGAAGTACCTATATGTGACATAATTAGAATATAGGGAAATTATAAAGTAAAGCTAATACATCTTACGCCTTACACCTTTGTTGGTTTATTATTTTCAATAATGAACCTTTGGAATCGACCAGGAATAACAAATTTTCAACACCCCCTCAAAATTTGATGGTTTACGTTTCAAGGTACGTAGAATCCATAACTCCAATAAAAATTTGACCGTCTGTACGCCGTACGCGGCACTTTCCCCACTTAGCATTGACCGATTTTGGTTAAATTTGGTATGTAGGCTCCATTTGGGGTCTAGTTGTGCCCCGAAGATTTTGGTTGATGTAGGTCATTTTTAAGGATTCAAAAATGAATTTAGAAATTTTGAAAACGCCCTAACTCAAAAAATTTTGATATAAAGGTATTGTGTTTCCTTCAATTTAAGATTCTATAGAATTTTTTGAGACCACCCGGAGCTTTGTAGGACAAATCGTTCGCTCACTACGAGAATTTAAGATTTGGACGTACGATAAATCAGAAACACGAGTGCGAATCGCAAAAGAGGCCTAATCTCCTTTCAAATTATAGCTGACCGAAAAACGATCAATGTTTTTCTTCATGTTAG
Organism: Apolygus lucorum; assembly: GCA_009739505.2. NCBI lineage: Eukaryota > Metazoa > Arthropoda > Insecta > Hemiptera > Miridae > Apolygus > Apolygus lucorum. The sequence continues at coordinate 10,241,599 of CM019174.2, read as the reverse complement.
ATGGTTTTTTTTCAAGTTTTTCTCAATTTAAAGATTTTTTTGTATGTTGAACCTCGTCTCACTAAAACGATAATAGCTCCCATATTTTACGTGGAAATTCACATCTAATTACACCGTTGAAAAGAGCATTAAATTTCCCATCAGACGAGCTACAACACACATTTTAAACTTTGCATATAGTTAGATTATTTCTAGTCCAAACTTGATACGAGTTTTAACTTAACTTTTCGAGTTCTTTGTCCAAAATTGTTCAGGACCGAATTAAACCAGAAAAGTGTTAAAATTCAGGAATTGTTAGCTTGTTCCAAAACGGATTCTAATTAAGAAAAAATTCAAACTTCCCCAATTAAAAATGTATTTTGAAAATTTGCTGAAAAAAAACCGATTGAATCCGAGTTCCCTATTATAAGATGTTCCTCTGATTAATTTCAGCTCTTGTTTGTTCCTGATGGTGACCAAAATACGTTATCCCAGGGGAGCTCCCCAGTCTCAAAGGCCGTAGATGTCATGTTCAACAATGAATATGATTTTTCCTTCAATTCATGTCGTACGTGAAGGAACAAACATGTTTTTCTTCGTGCGGTTGCTGGTAATCAGCTTCACTAATTTCCCAACCGTTCTCGAACTCCAGAGGAAGAACTGAGAAGATTGCCGACGCGTAGATGTCAATGTAAACTGTTATCTTCCTCCAGCGAAAGGTAAACAACCTGTTTACACTGGCCAGACCGAGTAAACAGGGCTAGCAAAACACGGCCATCCGACGAAGGTGCTCGGAAGGAGCAGGTATTAGTTCCGCATTGCTCGAGCTAGATTCGAAATCGTTTCACGGTTGTTTTTGACGACCACAATGAAACTGAAAGCCTACAGATTGGATGGCGGATTTAGACGGGACCGAGTTGTTTCATGATGGTTGTTGATGTCATTCCTTGAAGAACTGTTGAGAGTAAGAAACGAATTCGGCGATCCTTGCTTGTAACAGCACCATCGGAGACCTTAACCCTTTATTTCCCACTTATTAAAAAAAAAATCAAGATTTGGGTGTTTAGAATATCTAGTTTTGATCGAGATGTAGGAACGTGAATTTTCTCAATTTGATGAAAACTGGACGGTATATTTTTGGACACCTCAGGAGGGTGGTGTCTTCTGAGGTTCTAATAAGATAAGTACTCAAGATCTATCGTTATTTTTACTATAGATACTTAGAATACGTTCTATCCAATTTTGGCTGGACTGAACCACCGGCTTTTCATTCTGAAACAAATAGGTAACACAAATTAATAAAAAATTTATCCCGATAAGACCTCCCCTTCTGGAGTACCTCTCCATCTCCGCTCCTTAAATGAACTCCACGCAAATAGTGGTGTTTTTAGATCGTTCTGACCTGAATGTTTAAGCAAATGAGAAGCAGACAGAATATGGACTGAAAATATGTATTGTTCAATGAAAATTTCCAAGAAAAAGTTATAAAAATTAGGAAAATTAGGAATTTACATCATATTCTACATCATATTATTTTACATTTACATCATATTACAACATTTACATCATATTCTACATTAGGAATTTACATCATATTAGAATTTACATCATATTCTACAGAATATTTCTATGTAAATATGAGCTGAAATTTTCAAAACGCCCTATCTCAAAAACTTTAGAAATAAATGTATCGTTTTTTCGTCGTTTTAAAATAGTATTGATTTTTAGAATCGAATGAGACCACCCAGAGCTTTGTAGGACCAACCGTTCACGCCCTGTGAGAACTCGCGTTGGTTTTGCGTTGATGAATCGCAAAAGGAGCCTAATCTTCGTTCAATTCCTAGCTTACCAAAATTCGATCGTTCTTTGCTTCCGAGTCAAGGTACCAAGCTTTGTTTTCACTTTTCACGGCTGAAAAAAAAAATTGTTCTCCAAAATCAAAATTTTGGTAACTTTCAGACATTTCTGAACAACTTTGGTTCCGTGTCTGTCTGTCTGTGTGTCTGTCATGAAATCCTTGCCACACTCATAACATCTTCATTTCTCACCCGATTTCGATGAAATTTTCAGGAATTATGCGAGTTGGGGTGGAGATGGTCCCCTATGAAAATCGTGGCTCCCAAATTGAAAGTATTTTCCTGCTCAAACGTGAAATCCTTGTAACAGCCATAACTTCTACATTTTCCAACAATATTCAGAGATTGTGTGTGCGGGTTGATGTGTAGATGGTCCCCTGTAAGGGTAGTGGATGTTACTTGGAGATTGATGTTTTGAAATTAACTACTATGCATCGGAGCATCTATACAATCGGATTATGGAAGTAAAGCTATGTGCCACACCCACTTGGCGGAAGTTTACTTTCTTCTAACGTTGAGCTGCTTCTGAATCTTAATTAGTTGATTCCACCTTCAATCGCTCAATTATGAGGTTCGACCCCTAGAAACAGATACCGAAACATCTGATGATCCCTAGGATGAGTAACAGTTCAAATAATTATAAAAACACCTGTTAAGTAGTTCTTATGTCGACATTCTAAGAAATGGTTAAACTGATGGTTGGAAATATTCGTCCCTTCAACCACAACAGGTTGTTTATAACCTCACACTACTGCTGAAAACCTTGTATTGCTCTTGAAATCCACTCTAATAGACAATAGAAGGCTACACTGTACCCATCACAACATCATTGGTTCTACCCTCTTAAAAGGCTTATAATTTCGGTCCAAGTTTGCGACTTGTCTGTTATTGGTGATCTTATCCTACTCCTAACCGTCAAAAACCCTGAAAATATCATCAAATTTGGACAGAAAATAGTGGAAGTTATTCTTGTTACGAGGTTGTTTTCAATCCAGGAGAGATGGCTTTCATCATTCACCCCATCTACACCCCACTCCGAACAATCCTGAAAATGTTATCAAAATGGGACAATAACTAGTAAGTCAAAATATGCGAAAGGTGAGAAACCTTTGAAAAAAAGTATGAATATGGAATTTTTAGACAAAATAAGTCGAAATGCGCTGACGTAACCAAAATATGTGAAAGATGCCCCAATGACCTTAAGGCTACTGTGTGGAGAGGCCTTTGAATAATAAAGCTTGAATATGGAGTTTCAAGTCAAAATAAGCTAAGCCATAAATTAAACGTAGATATTTTGGTCACCTATTGTGGAAGAAGTGCCTACGCCTAGAGAAACCTGTTCATCGGGCCGAGAGTAGGTCATTGCGCCGTTTGTTTATGAAGGTGGCGGTGGATACACCGAAAGACGTTTATAGCATCCACCCGACACCATGATGTCCCCCCTACCGTCCATTTCCTGCCATTCAGGACGTCCGCATTTCGTCTGCATTCCATCCTTCTTTTTCCTCCACCCATTTGAATTTTTGTTTCTCTCTTTTTCCTTACGAAACGAATGGAATCTCTTCTGTATGGACGGTATTTCCATTTTTACGAGATTCCAAACCTTCCCCGTGGTATTTCACGTCTCGTTCGACTTGGTTGCAGATGCGGTATTGCTTCCGAGTCTACCAAGTAGCGGAAGCTTTGTTTTCACTTTTCAAGATTTTTTTTTTAAAGCGTTTATTAGTCAATATATCAACTAGTTACAATTGAGGTATTATACATCACGTAACTATCTAGATATTTACTTCACATATTACGCTTTTCTCATGCAAGTGTTAGTCCAATGACTTTCACTACATTAAAGTTACACTTCAGCATCCAAGGTCCAGTGGCTTGGTCCTTTTTCGACGTCGGATTTCTTGAGTGTTGTCCAGAAGCTGGATGGCTTCTGGGTTTGTGTGTGCGTGAAGCCTCTTTTCGTAGTTTCTCGCGTATCTTTTTGCTACCTCGCTAATAGTCTCAATTTTGAGGTCCTTGTGGAGGTCATCATTACGAATGTACCACGGAGCATTCACAATATATTCACAGTATCTTATTTTGGAACGTTTGAATAATTTCCATGTTACTTTTAGCTGTGCATCCCCATAGCTGTATACCATAGGTCCAAATTGGCATAAGTACTGTTTTGTATAACAGCACTTTGTTGTGTAAGCTAAGTTGTGAATGTCGGCCCAGGAGCCAATACAGTTTTCTGAATTTGATTGTTAGCTGTTCCTTTTTCTTTTTGACGTATTCTTTCCACTTCAGCTTCGTATCTAGTGTCATTCCCAGATACTTATGAGTTGGAATATGGGAATGTGCATTGATTCAATATCAGCGGCATATTTGTAATTAATTTGAGGCGCCATTTTCGAGTCCAATCTCCAATAGCATTCGTAGCTTCCTGTAGCTTTACTGTAGAGGTTTCAACTGTGTCTGCAACTGCCAAAACAGCTGTATCGTCTGCGAATGTGGCTATAGTTTTTCCCAATGTGCGAGGAACATCATGTGTATAAAGCAAGTAAAGGAGGGGTCCAAGAACACTTCCCTGCGGGACACCTGCTCTAATTTTGTTGAGATTTGAGTATTCATCTTCGTTTTTAATTCTGAAGTATCTATTGCTGAGGTAAGATTCCAGAATTTGGCAATATTGATTAGGCAACATCCCTTGCAATTTGTTGTTTAGACCATCGTGCCACACTTTATCGAAAGCTTGTGACACATCAGCTTGTGAGAAAAACAGCACTACACACTCGTTTATTTTCCAGTGCATTTTCAATTACATCTGTTATCCTATGGACTTGTTGAATCGTTGAATGTTTTGTTCTAAAACCAAACTGGTGTTGTGGAATTAAATTCCTTTCTTCTATTATGTTTATGAGTCTTTTCTTTAGTAGCTTCTCAAACAGCTTGGAGAGAACTGGAAGCAGTGAAATTGGTCTATAGGACTTGACGTCCGAAGGTTCTTTGCCTGGTTTCAATATCATGATCACTTCAGCAATTTTCCAAGATTGCGGAACATGATATAATCGAAACGCTGCATTTATGAGGTGTAGTAGCTTACGCAATCCTATCTCTGGAAGTTCTTTTAACACTTGACCAGTGATCAGGTCATACCCTGGCGCTTTTCTGGTTTTTATCTCATGTTTGACGCAATTAGCGAGTTCGTTAAATTTCACAGGTTTAATTGGAATACCTACTATCCATTCTGTGGGGTTCATTTTTCAAGATTGAAAAAAAGTTCTTCATAATCAAAATTTCCTCGCGTTTTATGTTTCAGACTTTCCTGAACATTTTTGGTTCCGTGTCCGTCTATCTGTCATGAATCCTTGCCACAGCCTCTACATTTCCTATATGATTTTGATGAAATTTCCAGGAATTATGCGAATTGGGGTGGAGATGGCCCCCTACGAAATTCATGGCCACCAAATTGAAAGTAGTTTGTGCGCATGCGCAAACGTGAAATCCTTGTAACTTCTACATTTTCCAACAATATTCAGAGATTGTGCGGGTTGACGTGTTGAGTCCCCTAGAGATTCATGTATCGATGCATCGGATCATCTATACAATCGGGATATGGATACGAGGAAGCTATGTGCCACACCCACTTGGCAGACTTTTTTTATTTTGCTTCCTGTTCAGGTGGTCGCTTTCAATATTTTATTGTCTTCCTTCCTAATTGATAAATACGACGATGTTGAGGAAGGTATACAATTTAGTCCAATTGAACCAAAAACTACAGGTTCGAAATTGGTTTCACACACAGTTCACCCGATTATTCAATGAGTCGAGAAGTGAGTAGACGCCGGATCACCTTGGACTTGACGAGGAAGGTTTCCCTTGACCCCTTCATTACGGGCTTGCAGTGAGAAGGTATCGGTTGAATTATGCAGCGGATAACTTCTCCGCGATACCTTCTTTGTGATCGAGACCTTTTTTTTTTCAATGTAGAGCACTCTATCAAGGGCGTTTGTCTCTTTGTTGCGACATCTCGTTCATTTTCCGGTCTTTAATTATTTACGAAGGAGGTACCTATGGCCTGATGTCACTTTCGAAGGTGGTGGAGTAATCCAAGGGTTTTGAGTGATGTAATTAGAAATGGAGGTCGCAATCACTTCCACGTGCAGCTCTGGAGAGTCGAACAGGGAAGTTTTTGAAGCGCCCGCAGCATGTCCTTTCCAGCGAATCCCTGATCAGCAACATTATTAATAAAAGGGGATAAAAAACAGTGCACAAACTATAGGCCTATAGCTCTAGTAAATACACTAGCGAAGATCCTTGAAAAAATTGTAAAAGGACAACTGTTATCTTACCTTCAGAGGCACAATTTGTTGTATCAAAACCAGTTCGGTTTCAGGAAGGGGAAAAGTACCCAAGATGCAACTTGTTTATTAACAACCAAAATTACCAATGATTTGGAGAAAGATATGAAGCCCATTGCTGTATTTTTGGATCTGGCTAAAGCCTTTGAAACCATTTCTCATGATTTTTTTTTTTTTCTTTTTTTTTTTCTTCAACGTGATTTATTATTGCAACTGAATATGAAGTACAATCCATCTAGCAATATTACATATCATTATTACACTCCTTGAGAGCCCGTTTACAGTAAAACCCAGCCCCTTCTCATAACAGTCTCTTCAACACTGAGCTATAACTGCACTTTAACAGCACTAACTAAGTCCAGTGGTTTTTTTTCGCTTGAGTCGCCGGAGTTCATCTTGGTTGTCCAAAACGTAGAGCATTTCCAGGTTCTCATGATTGTGGAGGCGTTGTTCGTGCTTCCTTGAGTACCTTGCGATAATTTCGTGGACTGTTTCCATCCGCAAGTCTCGATGTATATCATCGTTCCTCATGTACCAAGGTGCACGCTCTATACTTCTCAGTATCTTGTTTTGGGAGGTTTGAATTTTGTTAATGTTTGATTTTTTGGCACAGCCCCATAACTGAATTCCATAGGTCCAGATAGGGCGAAGGATCTGCTTATAAATAAGCAGTTTATTGTGGAGAGAGAGACGAGAATTGCTTCCCATCAACCAATACATCTTTCTGAATTTGATTTTAATTTCCTCTTTTTTCTTTTCTATATGTTTTTTCCAGTTTAATTTGGAGTCGAGGGTCATACCCAAATATTTAACTGCATCGGTATGGGGTATTTTATTTGAATTGATCTCAACATCCATGACAGGAATTTTTCGGTTAGTAAAGTTGATGTGAACTGATTTTGATTCATTCAACTTTATTCTCCACATATTGGTCCACTTGGTAACCTCAGTGATTGACTTCTGTAGATTACTAGTTGCAGCTTCGATATCATCATCGACGGAGAGGATAGCCGTATCATCTGCAAAGGTGGCAACAGTTGTACCTTCTCGTTGGGGTAAGTCCCTTGTGTACAGTAGATAAAGGACTGGCCCTAAGACACTCCCTTGCGGGACCCCAGCTTTTATTGGCTTCAAGCCAGAGTATTGGTCATCTTGCTTCACCCTGAAATGTCTGTTTTCAAGGTAGGATTTTAGCAGTAAGTAGTACTGTTTTGGGAGATCTCTGTGCAGTTTGTACTCCAATCCCTCGTGCCAAACCTTGTCAAAGGCCTGTGCCACATCCAAGAAGATACTAGCACATATTTTCTTACCTTCGAGGGCCTTTTCTATTATGTTAGTGATTCGATGGACTTGATCTATGGTTGAATGTTTTTTTCTGAATCCGAATTGGTGATTTGGAATTAAATTTCTATCTTCTATCAATGGTTTGAGACGTTTAAGAAGCAATTTTTCAAATAGCTTTGACATAACAGGGAGGAGCGATATTGGTCGATACCCCGTCTTCTCGTTTGGTGATTTTCCTGGTTTGGAGATCATGATGACTTCAGCAACTTTCCATTGGGAAGGTACGTGTTTCAGTCTAAATGTAGCATTGATAATGTGAAGCAATTTCATCACTGCTTTATCGGGGAGCTCTTTCACTACACGACCTGATATCAGGTCGTAGCCGGGCGTTTTTTTTGCATTAATGTTGCTTTTTATTTCATCCTTAAGTTCCTTCAGTGTCACTGGAAGTATTTCGAGTTCGTCAATTTTTTCCGTCCGAGTTGTATTTTCGTCTGGTATTTGATTTGGTAATGGTTGAAAAGTTTCGAAGAGATGTTCAGCAAAAAGGTCTGCTTTCTCTTATTACTTCTGGCCCAAGTTCCATCCTCCTTTTTGATTGGAGGTGAGAGGACTTTGGGACGTTTCAAGTTTTTGGTAACCTTGTAGAGAGAGTACTCCGTATCTTTCTCCGCAGTCAGTGTAGTTAGAAAGTGATCAACTGATTCATTTTCCATGGTTCTGATTAGGTGTTTAAGTTTGTTTGCGTATCTGTTAAGTATTGTTTTGTTTTCGGATGTTCTATTATTTTTCCACTTTCTCCTCGCTTTTCGTTTCGCATTCAGTAAATTTCTCAATTCCAATGGATACAATTTTTGATTGTCACAATTGTTGTTTTGAGTTACTGGTGTATTTTGCCAGGCTGCTTGTTGTATATTATTAATAAAGAGGTCAAGTTCATCTTCTATTTGTTCAGGGGTTTTCATTGGTACTTTCAGGTTTATAGTTGTTTCCAGTTGTTGACGGAAACAGGACCAGCAAGTTTTCCTATTGAACAAACTTGGAGTTTTTTCTCTCAGGATAACTTTTTCACTGATTGTTACGATAATGGGTGAATGATCAGATGGTAAGTCGTCACTATCCTCTACGTTTATGTATCCACTTGAGATACCTCTGCTTACAAAGAAGTCAATTAGATCAGGGGTTTTGTTGGGATCAGTGGGCCAATATGTAGGCCTGCCAGACGAGTAGAAATCGCACTTGAGTATAGTTGCTGCTGCATACAGTTCTTTACCTTTTGTTGTTGTTAACCGTGATCCCCAGTATGTATTTTTGGCATTATAGTCTCCTCCGATAATGAAGTTGCTTCCTAGCCTTTCAAAAAGACTTTTGTAGTCATCTTGCTTCAAGTTATGTCTCGGGGGACAGTAAATTGCTGCTATTCTGAAACATTTGTTTTTGAGTTGCACGTTGACCGAGGTTACTTGCATTTTTTCCTCCTCAATTTTCAGTTCTTCGTGATGCACTACGTTCTCATTAATTATAATTCCTGAGCCTCCTCTAGCTTTATTGCTAGGGTGAATTGTGTGGTAACAAACGTACCCTTTTATTTTAACGTAAGAAGAACGAGTGAAATGAGTTTCAGAGACGAGAAGAATGTCTATCTTGTTGGAATGGAGAAATACTTCCACTTCTTTTATGTGATTCAGTAAACCATTTGCGTTCCATGTTGCTATTCTTAATGTTGGATCCATCATATTATTCCGTAGTTGGTTAGACTTTTTTCTAATTTGGCTATTCTCTCAAATAGCAGCTTATTAGTATGATTTTGTTCGTTTAATCTCTCTAGTATTTGTCCGAACATTTTTTCAGTGCTCGACACGTTCACCTCTTTTTTGCAACTACGTTAGCATATGAAGCGTTGGAGGTGGAAGCACCTGCTATTGCTGTAGTAAGGGATTTTCGCCTGCTAACACTTCTTTCGGTGGAAGTATGTTGTCTTCTGAGTTCTTTCACTTGGGGTTTGGTGGCATTGTTCCTCATTCTTTGTAGCTCTTTCGCTACTTCGCAGCCGCGATAATTTGCTGGGTGATTCCCTTTACAATTAACGCATTTCGGAGTTTCAGCCTTGTCTAGAGGACATTCGGCTGTAATGTGTGGTCCAGCACATTTCACACATGCTGGTTCTTTTCCACAGTAGGATTGTGTATGAAGATAGCTTTGGCATTTTTTGCATTGAGGGATAAGTTTAGATGCGTTCTTTAACGGTTCAATCTTCACAACTATGTTGAGGATAGCCTTTATGTTATGTATCTTGTTAATATCATCATTTTTGTCAAATGTTAGCATGAAGAGAGGAAGGGGTTCTTGAAAGGTTTCAAATACACCTCTCTCGTTTTTCTTTTTAACTTTCTTTAGAATGTTAGTGACATCCAAGATATTAAAACCTTGATTTCTCAGGTCTTCGATAATTTCTCTTTTATCACATGACGCGTGCAGACCTCTAGCCATGACCTTAATAGGCCTCTCGGCTTTGTCCTGGTAAGTGTACCATTGTTTTTGCTCTGATCGTAGATTCTCTGTGATCAATTTCCAATTGTCACGAGAATCCACGTTGATTTTCCAGACGTCATTGTTCAGTGAAGTGACTTTGTATTTGTCTTTGGGTATGTCTTTGATGATGTCTTTAATCGATGAATAGCTCTTCATGCCTACAACATTTATAGGTGGAGGAGGTGGGTCTTTTTTTGGTTTTGTATCTAACAATTTGTTCACAACCTTACCATCCTGAGGTTTGTTCGAGGAATGAGCTCCTTCTGTTGATGAACCAGCTTTGCGTTTTTTGCGTGATTTCTTTAGGATCCAATCCGTTTCTCTAGCGAGGTCTTCTTCATCAGTACTATAATTCTTAAGAACCTGGGGTTGAGTCGGTTTGGGTACCCCTTGCTTGTCCTCAAGAATTTTTATTTTTTGATTAAGATCCACTATTTGGTCATTGGCTTGATTTAGGTAATCGCAAAGTGAAGTTACGATACCATACAAATGATTGAATGCGTTACTTACGTGGGGATCCACACTTCGAATCGCATTTGTCGCCTCACGGTGTTGCAATAATTGTTGCCTCGTTTCCGTAATAATGACCTGAATAGTCGGCTGGCCTTCATTGTTGCCCGGGTCATCCATTTCGTAATGTAAACATCACCGTCCACTAGGCACTTGTATATTTTTTTACGCGAGAGAACTGTCCGATGTTGACTCAACGAGGTTTCGCACAAGACTGATTTCTCATGATAAATTATTTATTAAGCTACAGGCTGTTGGCATTATTGATGAGGGTTTAAATTGGTTGAAAAGTTATTTAAACAATAGAAAACAGTGTACTCGTGTAAATGGAGTTATGAGTGAGGAAGTAACTTTGGGAAACTATGGAGTTCCACAGGGTACAGTTCTAGGGCCTTTACTTTTCATCCTTTATATGAATGACATTGCCAAACTACCCCCGACAGACGGTTTGAAAAACCATGTCGGTATTGTTTATTTTGTAATGGATAAAGAATTTTTTTACTTTGTTTTGTTTTGGCAATAAACTTTTTTCTTCTTCTTCTTCTTCTTCATTGCCAAACTAAGCATTCTTGGTACTCTGATAATCTTCGCAGACGATACTGTTTTTTACACAAGTGCGAGTACCTGGGAGGATGCTTTTGCCAAGGCTGGTTTGGGAATGAGTATAATAAACGAATTGTTGTTGTGGAACAAGTTGAAGTTAAATTGGGAGAAAACGAATTATTTAACTTTTAGTTTAACCCAGAAAACCCAACCAGTAAATCCCAAATTAATTGTTCATGGATCAAATTGTGAATGTCATTCCACCTGTCATACCTGCCCTGTAGTGACAAAAGTTGCACACACAAACTACTTAGGTTTGGTGTATGATGAACAGATGAAGTGGGAACTCCAAATTCGAGAATCAAATATGAAACTCCGAAAAATGATTTACTTTTTGCAAAATTAAAAAATATTGTCTCCCAAAAGCTGATGAAAATAATATATTCCTCTCTGGTTACCTCTATTCTCCTCTACTGAATGCCTGCGTGGAGTGGAGGTTATAGATCCGCTTATAAAGCGCTTGAAACTACCCAAAAAGCCATCATACGTGTCATGTCCAATGCTCTCTGTAATGCCCCATCCTTTCCGATTTTTCGAAAGCTTGCCATTTTACCTTTCTCACAAATTGTTGACGTATGTTGTATAAAACAATTATTTAAAGAAGATACGTTTACTTTTCCAACACATGGATTGAATACCAGAACTATAGACGACATGACTATGTCTTTGCCGCTGTACAGAACCACTTTTGCACAAAATAATTACCACTATCGTGCTATAAAAATTTTTAATCAACTTCCTGTGACTATAAAAAAAGAAGTGATAAACACAGAAACAAAAAATATATTTAAATTATTAGTTGTTCACATGATGAACAACCCATCCCAGCCCATCGTTTGGGCCTATGATGCGGCCCAAACGATCAAGATTTGTTAATTTTAATTCTATTTTGACGTGATAACGTCTTATAAATTGGTTTACCAGGAGACGCTTCAAGAAACTGCGTTACGCTCCGCTCACGGAGGGGGTGCAGCTCGGCGCTCGGGGCTCCCCTTCCCCTGCGCTCACAAAAGCGGGAGCGCCCCGCCCCCCTTCCCTGGCACTCACTCCCCCCCCCACCAATGGGAAATACCTACTACCTACGGGAAATACCTACTCTGTGCAACTTGACAAAGAATTTTATTTTATCCTTCTTCCTACTAAACGAATGAATATTAACATTAAAATTATTTTACGACTCAAAGTCGTTGTCACGTAAAACTTTCGCCCGTATACCGACTTTACAGGCAACAACACAGGGTTTTTTTTTTCCAACTAAGTATATAAGTTTATAATTTATCATGGAGGTGCAGATATTTAAATAGAGATTTTTGAGATCGACTCATCTCCTAACACGGGCTGTTAGCCCATATTGGAGATTAATTTCCACCTATATATCAAGCGACATGTAAATAATGCGTTAAGTAACTACTTATTATGTTTGTACACATTACTATCATGTATCTATCATACTTTTTGGAAATAAACTAAATTAAAAAAAAATTATGCGAGTACCATGGATGCTTTGCTATGGAGACAGTTTAATCCTTTCAATCAATGGCATCAAAATTTTCAGTATGAATATTTCCATTGACAATATGGGAATTTTAAAGAAAAATAGCTCGTTTTTATACGATTTTTATGTCATGTTGCTTCCGAGTCTACCAAGGTAGCGGAAGCTGTTTTCACTTTTCAAGGCTGAAAAAAAAGTTCTCCAAAATCGAAATTTCCACTCGCGTTTTACGTTTCTGACCTTTCTGAACAATTTTGGTTCCGTGTCTGTGTGTCTCTCATGAAATCCTTGGCACAGCCATAACTTCTACATTTCTCATCCGATTTTGATGAAATTTCCAGGGATTGTGCGTGTAGACGGTCTTTCTGTATCTTTCTTTGCTTGGATCAGACCTCCTAGATAACTAATTGGTCGTGAAATCACCAATTCGGTTCTGTAGTTGAATTTTGGGTTGGAATTTGGTGTTTCTGACTTCAAAATTGGATTCAGCACCCTCGGAAACCCTCAGGTTTTGAAAAGCTCCGAAATACGTAGTCCTGAATAGTAGAAGAATCGAGTAGGTACATAGGCAGGTAAATGACGTCAGACCCCCCCAACAAGGATATGTTCAGCTGTGACGTCATTTCTGTTCCACTCTCGTTTTCACCAACGAAAACGAGACATCATCATCATCATCATTTCGACCCATCAAGTCACAAATTTTTGAAAAGCTCTAGTTCGAACTATAATTTTGAGAAATAGGAAATTAAAGCACGAAAATTCTCCATTGTCTTGCTTCTGCTCTTGCTGTGGCGTTTTCATTTTCGAAGGTTGAAAAAAAAATAAAATGATCTCCAAAATCAAAATTTCCCCTTCCGTGTCTGTCTGTCTGTGTGTCTGTCATGGAATCCTTGTAAAGGGCAAAACTATAGAAGTTATTGTCCAATTATATTGAAATTTTCAGGGATTATGCAGATTTGGGTGTAGACGGTCCCCTATGAGGGTACTGCAAGGTACTTAGAGATTGATGTTTTGAGATTAGCTACTATTCATCGGATCATATAAACAAACTGGTGATTGGATATGGGAAAACTATGTGCCACACCCACTTGGCATAAGGTTTTTTATTGTTTTTTTTTTTTTTTTAAATTTTAAGTACATTAACCCTAATTGGACCGACAACATTTTTCATCGATTTCTGAGGAAATTAACTTCATTTCTAACTTCCAATTGCTCACAAAAAATGTTTCAAAAATTCAGCTCAGTCCATTAAATTTTAAATGGTAATTTCAATTTAGTTACTCTAGTGACACCTCGGGACAGGTGTGGAATTCCTAAGAGTTTTAGTTGCACCAGTGACACCATGGGGCTGGCGCGCCATTAGCAATGTTGATTTGGTGTCACAAATGGTACTACCAAAGGGGCGTACAATAAATTAGTACTGTCCAACGTTTTTTTGAATTAATTATGTTCAGTTACAATTGAAGAGAAAACAAGAATAACAGGAATTGATTATGTTCAGGGGACAAAAAATGTGACTTTCAAAGTTGAAAGTTGACCTACTTTGTAGTAGGTCTACAGAAAAAGGTACACATGTGGGACTCTCACATTTTCTCAAAAATGTCAGAGAATAATAAATCAAAGGAAGAAATGTAAACATTAACGTTTCGCTGGAATCGAAATTGAGTTTTCAAAAAAAAAAGTTGCCGTTGGGGATTTTTAGCCACCAGTGGTATTAATGCTCCATATCTTTTCTCAGACTTCATGAAAACGCTGCAAATTATTACACAATGGTTTATTATTTTTCTACATAGATCACTCGTCTACAAAATCACCAACCATCCAATATGAAAAAAAGGAAAAAAAAATCAAAAAAAAGAAAAAAATCAATATCACCAACTATTGATCGCATTTTGGTCAGCTCTAATTTGAACGGAGATTAGGCCTCTTCTGCGATTCACACTCGTGTTTTGATTTATATATATATATTTCAATTTCGGTAGGTTCCTGACTAGTCCAATGTAAATGGAAGTGGAGAAATTGACCAAGCTAGTCTTCAGTATTATTCTTTCTTTATTATCAGGACCGAAACGTCGTGATAATAAAGAAAGAATAATACTGAAGACTAGCTTGGTCAATTTCTCCACTTCCATATATATTTCAATATAAACCCTTAAATTTTCGTGGGGAGCGAACGGTTTGTCCTACAGAGCTCCGCGTGGTCTCAAAAAATTCTAAAAATTCTATAGAATCTTAAATTGAAGGAAAAACAATACCTTTATATCAAAATTTCTTGAGTTAGGGTGTTTTCAAAATTTCAAAATTGATTTTGGAACCTTTAGAAGTGACCTACATCAACCAAAAGCTTCGGGGCACAACTAGACCCCAAATGGAGCCTACATACCAAATTTCATCAAAATCGGTCAATGCTAAGTGGCAATAGTGCCGCGTACGGAGGAAGGCGGACGGACGGCCAAATTTTGGTTTGTTATTTTCAATAATGAACCTTTGGAATCGACCAAGAAAAAAAAAATTTTAACACCCCCTCAAAATTTGATGGTTTACGTTTCAAGGTACGTAGAATCCAAAAATCGAATAAAAATTTGGCCGTCCGTCCGCCGTACGCGGCACTTTTGCCACTTAGTATTGACCGATTTTGATGAAATTTGGTATGTAGGCTCCATTTGGGGTCTAGTTGTGCCCCGAAGCTTTTGGTTGAGGTAGGTCACTCCTAAGGGTTCCAAAATCAATTTTGAAATTTTGAAAACGCCCTAACTCAGAAAATTTCGATATAAAGGTATTGTTTTTCCTTCAATTTAAGATTCTATGGAATTTTTAGAATTTTTTGAGACCACGCGGAGCTCTGTAGGACAAACCGTTCGCTCCCCACGAAAATTTAAGGGTTTATATTGAAATATATATATATAAATCAAAACACGAGTGTGAATCGCAAAAGAGGCCTAATCTCCGTTCAAATTCTAGCTGACCAAAATGCGATCGATGGTTGGTGATTTCGTTTTTTTTTTTTAATAAAAAAAAAAATATATTTTTTTTTAATCTTATTTTATTTTATTTTTTTTTTTCAAATTGGATGGTTGGTGATTTTGTAGACGAGTGATCTATATAAAAATAATGAACCGTTGTGTAATAATTTGCAGCGTTTTTATTCGATTTTTGGATTCTACGTACCTTGAAACGTAAACCATCAAATTTTGAGGGGGTGTTAACATTTTTTTTTTCTTGGTCGATTCCAAAGGTTCATTATTGAAAATAATAAACCAAAATCTTCGAAATTCGGTTTCACTTCGGAAAAACTATTATGATATTAAGAATACTCTAGGTATAGTATGGAAAACATCCATTACAGATCATTTCACCAGCATTGTGTGTTTGAAAAGTAAGACTAAATATGTATTGCCTAATTTGTATAAAAATTATAAGAAAACTAAAATTGAATATGGAAAATTAAAGGAGGAACTAGAAAAAGAAAACTGGGAGAGGGTTTATGGGGCACAGGGTATTGATGAGGCGGCAATAGGTTTCCACGAAACATTGTTAAGACACATTGTTTCCTGTTCAAGGACGGTTATTGTCCCAAAGAAGTTAGTGCCACTGAAGCCCTGGATTACGCAGGGACTCATGAAAAGCATAAGAAAAAAAGAAGAGTTGTATAGAAAGCTTGGAAAATCACCGTTCAACGTCACTTTGAGGGAGAGATATAGGAAATATAAGAATAAGCTGGTAGATTTAATCCGAATAACCAAAGACTCTTACTATTCTTGGAAATTGAAAGAGGCAGGAAATAATGTTCGAGCAACTTGGAAAGTCATAAATGAAGCGACAGGTAGGGGAAGAAAAGGTACAGAAATAAACGGTATACAAACAGAGGGTCAAATTCTTGCGATGGATAGGGAGGGGAAAGAAATCACAAACATATTTAATAATCATTTTGCAACAATTGGCTCAAGACTGGCAGATAAATCTGTAATAAATGAAAACCCGGTTATACCAACTGGTGACCCTTCTTTTCCCTTTTGGATGGTAACTGAAGGAATGGTTGAAAAAATAATCTCAGGATTAAGAGGAGGGTCAAGCCCGGGTTTCGATAATATATCTGTCGAGACGATAAAAAAAGTCAAGGATTTCATTATCAAACCCTTAACCCACTTGATAAACACAAGTTGCGCGACTTCTAAATTCCCACAAATCTACAAAACTGCTGTAATAGTCCCTCTCTACAAGTCTGGCGACCCTCAAATGGTCAATAACTACAGACCTATTTCTCTCTTATCAAATGTTGCCAAAATAATAGAGAAGGCAGTAAAACTGTATTTGGTTGAATATTTGAAAAATCACCTCTTAATAAATGAATGCCAATTTGGTTTTCAGCCCGGAAAAAGTACCTTAGATGCAGTATTATGGATGGTAGAGAGCATTTCACTGGCCTTGGACGAAGGGAAAAAAGTACTAGTGGTATATAAAGATATGACCAAAGCTTTTGACACCATTCCACATTCCAGTCTTATAGAAACTATGATTTCAATGAATTTCAATCCAAACTTTATCCGATGGACTAGAAGCTATTTAGCGGACAGGCAGCAGAAGGTCGGGATTGGTGATTGTTTGAGTGACCCAAGTTCATTTCAATTTTCGGTGCCTCAAGGTACTGTCTTGTCACCTCTGTACTACATAATTTATAGTAATGGTATATTTACAAGAGATATTGATGGAAAAATAATAGGTTTCGCCGATGACACAGCCATGATAGTGACTGGTAATTCGTGGGAGGAAGTTAAATTTAAAACTGAAAAAAATCTCACTCAAGTTAATCAGTGGTTGAAAATCAAAAATCTGAAACTAAACCTTAACAAAACAAACTTCATGGCCTTCTCATTCAGGCCCGCATCGATCCCAGACCTCGGTCAAATAATTTGCCATACTTCAGCTTCGTGTCCGGGTGACTGCTCCTGTCCTGTTATCAAACAGGTGCAGGAGGTGAAATACCTGGGGGTGAAGATAGATCAGTGCCTCGGATGGGAGGCTCACATAGTGGAATTGACAAAAAAAAACTTAGGAAATTGATCCCATTGTGTCGTGAAGTGAGAAATTTTATGACTATGAATATTAAGAAAAATTTCTATCATGCTATGGTACAGGCACTTCTGATATATGCGATTCCGGCTTGGGGTTCGACCCATAAAACAAAACTCCAGCCCCTTTTTATAGTCCAGAAATCTTTGATAAAAATCCTGTTGAGGAAACCAATTAGGTACCCTACAGATAAATTATTCGATGAATTTGCGGTGTTACGTTTATCTGAACTGACAGAGAAGACTACATTGGTTTATACTTATAAAAAGTATTTAGAGGGTAAGATTGAGAGGGTAGAGTTGGGCACGAGGAGCGCAGATAAGATCACCCTGAGGGCATTAAAAGTTAAAACTGCAGCTGCGCAGAGACTCTATCTCTGTAACGGAGTTGGGCTTTTCAACAAACTGCCTGGATTTGTTACTGCTGGTCTTCCACTTGCAAAATTTAAACAAAAAATAAAAGAGTACTTTAGAAAGAGAAGTAGAGATAAATGGGCAGTGTTGTAGTTTGGGAAACGGTCGATATATGTCTTAAGTGTGAACTTTGTGCATCATTTTAAAATTTAAAATAAAAAATTGGAACATGTTAAAAATTAAGTTGAAGTAATTAAATTAAGTAAGATTCGTAACAATTGTATAGACTAAACCGTAAGTTTAGGCGAGGACAGAAAAATCTAAACGTGATGATGTTAAACTGGTTCGGTGCAGCTCCAGTTCCCGGCACAAGTATTTACTTATTGGGAACTGAAGCATTTTTGAATATTACGCTATAATATTTTGTAAATAATTATTGTCTCAATAAATGCAATATTAAAAAAAAAAAAAAAAAAAAAAAAAAAACTTGTGACACCATGGTCTGATTAGGGTTAAGAATGTTTTCACGCAGTATTTGCGTGCTCTTTCATGTCGATCCTGTCCAACTTGAAACGGATGTCGTTCAGAAAGTGCTCTCACGAACAGTTCTACTGCGGTCCACTTTTAGAAAACAGTTCTCTCCCAAGAATTGGCTTCCATCCTGCATTTAAAAACCCATTTGGTGGCCTTCGAGAGTGTGAGTCATTAATGTAACGGGTTTATTCGAGTGTTCGTCACTGGAATACGCGAAATTCGGCCGTATAAGCTTAAAAATCCGATTCGTGCGACTTGATGAATGAACGAATTTTCAATTTATTACTTCAGAAACGTTCAAAATTACTCTCTGATGTAACCAGCAATAACCACCCTAAGAATATGTTTGGGTATGCTGAGGACAACGCCTCAGCGTTTGCATGTGACTTGAAAAAAAAACGCTGCAAATTATTACACAATGGTTTATTATTTTTCTATACAGATCACTCGTCTACAAAATCACCAACCATCCAATATGAAGGGGGAAAAAAAAATAAAAATTACCAACCATCGATCGCATTTCGGTCAGCTCTAATTTGAACGGAGATTAGGCCTCTTTTGCGATTCACACTCGTGTTTTGATTTATATATGTATATATTTCAATAAACCCTTAAATTTTCGTAGGGAGCGAACGGTTTGTCCTACAGAGCTCCGCGTGGTATCAAAAAATTCTAAAAATTCTATAGAATCTTAAATTGACGGAAAAACAATACCTTTATATCAAAATTTCTTGAGTTAGGACGTTTTCAAAATTTCAAAATTGATTTTGGAACCCGGAGAAGTGACCTACATCAATCAAAAACTTCGGGGCACAACTAGACCCCAAATGGAGCCTACATACCAAATTTCATCAAAATCGGTCAATGCTAAGTGGCAAGAGTGGCCAAATTTTTATTCGATTTTTGGATTCTACGTACCTTGAAACGTAAACCATCAAATTTTGAGGGGGTGTTAAAATTTTTTTTTCTTGGTCGATTCCTAAGGTTCATTATTGAAAATAATAAACCAAAATTGTACTTTTTGTTTCTTATCATTTTGAAATTTTTCAAATTTAATTTTTTTTGTTTCAGGTATGTACCTACGAGTACCCATCGGAAGATGTTTCTCTGTTGCCCGAATTTTGAAAATGAGTCCGAAGTCGTAAGTAGAATCTTTAAGAAAATATTGAACCTGAGTGTTTTATCGTCATTAGATATGCTGCAAATTATTCCAAAATGGTTTATTATTTTTCTGTATAGATCACTCGTCTGCAAAGCCATCAACCATCCGATCGTATTTCGGTCAGGAATAATTTGGACGGAGATTAGGCCTCTTTTGCGATTCACACTCGTGTTTTGATTTATATATATATATTTCAATATAAACCCTTAAATTCTCGTAGTGAGCGAACGGTTTGTCCTACAGGGCTCCGCGAGGTCTCTAAAAATTCTATAGAATCTTAAATTGAAGGAAACACAATACCTTTATATCGACATTTTTTGAGTTACGGCGTTTTAAAATCTCAAAATTCATTTTCGAACAAAATATTGTTTTATAAAAATTGTGCTTCTGAAAATTTCTCAAAAAACTAATTTGAGTTACGCCCCTCGTATGTGTGCAAAATTTAAACTAATATTTTTCCTAGCTTATTTGAGGTTCTGTAACATTGTTTTGAGGTAAATTTATATTATATCTCAAAATTTATAATTCTCGGCGTAAATGGGTTAACAGTTCAAACCATTTTTCCCCTTTTTGACCCCCAAATTCGAATATTTTCTGATTTTTTCCAACCTCTTTTCTCCCTGAAAATTCTCTCGCCTCGGAATCTCGACTTTCTTCTCCGATAACCCGCACTGAACCCCCCAAAAAAAACCCAAAATTATCGTCAAACCCCGATTAATATTTGATTGTCTTCACACGTTTTCTCGTCTCCTTATCGGCTCGTTCCTTAAATAACGACGAAAAAAAAAAGAAATAATAATGAAAAAATGAGCTCTTTGATCTCCCCTCGTCGAGATAAGACTTCCACGATCGAGTAGGTTCGACTTGAGTTTTTCTCTTTGAACTTTTACCACAAGGTGGGGACGAAGAGCGTCCAGTTCTTGGCGTCCCGTCGCAACGTGCGTTTCGAGGGTCGGAAAATTTCGAGTTTTCGAGTCGAAAACGCGGATTTCGAGTGGTTTTTGGACGTCGAATCGGGATCTTACGTAATTTCGAGATAAAAAACGGCGGATTTGGGTCGAATTTTTTTTTCGGTTGATTCCGGGATGATGAAAGTGGCGTTTTCGTTGTAAAATGGCGCCGGACGTTTGCAGAAGCGATTCTACGCGATTGACGTTGCGATTTACGCTGAAAGGTGATTTTAAAGTGGTTTTGAGGTGATTTTTCGAGGCGGATTTTTCGAGGTATGAAGAAAGTGAAGGTTTCGTTGAAGACGTCGTCGAGCGAAGACGCGGTGACGTCTTCGTCGACGGTGAGCCCGGAGGAGGAGGCTCGAAATCCGCTCGACGAGAGCCGCGCGAACGCTTTCGCCACTTCCGGAGACGCCACGCCGGACGAAGGCGATTCGAGCCCCGTCGACGCGAGCGCCGCCGAGAGCGCGCTTTTGGAGGGTTTGGCGTCGGAAGTAGTTGTGCCCGAAGTGGTGTATTCGCTCGAGCTGTCGACTTCGAGGGTTTTGGATGAAGTCACGTTCGTCGACGAGATCGTCGGGAATGTGGATTGGGACGAACGTGACGCGACGGCGAAAAAGGGCGGTGCGACGCCGCAAACGAGGCGGTCGAAGGCGTCGCCGAGGAAGATTTCGCCGCGAGATTTCGTGGTGTCGTTGGGACGTTTGTACCGCGCCGGGCGCCACACGTGCATCTTGTGCCCCATCCACTCGGCCGCGCTGAGCCGCCAAGACGAGGAGGCCGTTCGAAATCTGTCCCTCGACGCGCTGGCGTTCGTCGACAAGTTGTCGGCGCCGTCGAACATGGACGCCTTCCGGAGCTCGGACGTCTTCGGCCGCTCGGAGATCGTTTGGCAGTCGGAGGTCCTCAAGAGCCTCGACGACGACCCGGTGCCCTCGACGTCCAAATCGCCTCCCACCTCCGCTCCGACGTCCCCGCTGGTCGCCCGCTCGACGTCCCGCCAATGCCTCGACGTCTCAGAACCGCGACGTCGAGCGAGCCACCGATCGGGACGCTGCCTCCGAAGACAACCGCAGTTTTATCTCTAGAATCTTGGACCGTAAGTCTTCATTTCAAATTTAATTTATCCAAAATTTGCACGAATAAATATATAATTTTTGCGTCATTCCAAATTCGACGAAATCCCGTGGTAACCTTGTGGTTACTGCTCTTACTTAGGAGCAGTTCTTCACCGATAGCAGCTCCTTAGACCAAGCTGATCTGAACCTGAAAGGATCCACAGTTTAAATGTAGATTTTGGGTGATTTTGAAAAACTTTTCAAATTTGTTGAAATTCATATCTATAAATTCATTCGGCAAAAGTGTGCAAAAACCCCTAGTTATGAGTTCTTTTGAATGGCAACTTTAATACCTCGTGGTAACCTTAGGGTTACTGCTCTCACTTTGGAGCAGTTCTTCGCCGGTAGCAGCTCCTTAGACCAAGCTGATCTGAACCTGGAAGGATCCACAGTTTAAATGTAGATTTTGGGTGATATTGAAAAACTTTTTAAATTTGTTGGAATTTACATCTATAAATTCATTCTGTAAAATATGTGCAAAAACCCCTAGTTATGAGTTCTTTCGAATGGCAACTTTGATGAAACGCTTGTGGTAACCTTATGGTTACTGCTCTTACTTTGGATGGAGCAATTCCTTAGACCAAGCTGATCTGAATCTGGAAGGGTTCACAGTTTGAACATTTAATGTTGATTTTGGAGTGTTTTGAAAAAATTTTTAATTTCATGAAATTTTTACCATAAATTTATGTTGCAAATATGTGACTAAAGTGACCTTGTGGTTACTGCTCTCACTTTGGAGCAGTTCCTTAAACCAAGCTGATCTGAAACGGAAAGACAGTTTGAACATTTAATGTTTTTTTGGGTGATTTTGAAAAACTTTTTAAATTTGTTGGAATTTACATCTATAAATTCATTTTGTAAAATATGTGCAAAAACCCCTAGTTAAGAGTTATTTTGAATGGCAACTTTAATACCTCGTGGTAACCTTAGGGTTACTGCTCTCACTTTGGAGCAGTTCTTCACCGGTAGCTGCTCCTTAGACCAAGCTGATCTGAACCTGGAAGGATCCACAGTTTAAATGTAGATTTTGGTTGATTTTGAAAAACTAGTTAAATTTGTTGAAATTCATTCGGCAAAAGTGTGCAAAAAACCCTAGTTATGAGCCCTTTTGAATGGTAAATTTGATGATACCCTGTGGTAACCTTGGGGTTACTGCTCTCACTTTAGAGCAGTTCTTCACCGGTAGCAGTTCCTTAGACCAAGCTGATCTGAACCTGGAACAATACACAGTTTAAATGTTAATTTTGGGTGATTTTAGAGTGTTTTAAAAAACTGTTCAAATTTCATGAAATTTTCACTAACAAATTTATTTTGTATATGCGATTAAAGTAACCTTGGGATTACTATACTCATTTTGGAGCAGTTCATTAGGCTAAGCTGATCAGAACCGGAAGGATTCACAGTTTAAAAAATTTGATGTTGATTTTTGGTTTCTAAAAAAAATTAAATTTGTTGAAATTGTCATCAACGATCTTATAAATATGTAAAAAAAAAAAAAACCCTAGTTATGCGTTCTTTCGAATGGCAACTTTGATGAAACGCTGTGGTAACCTTAGGGTTACTGCTCTTACTTAGGAGCAGTTCTTCGGTTTTCATGGATCAAGCTGATCTGAACTGGAAGGATTCACAGTTTAAAAAATTTAATGTTGATTTTTGGTTTCTAAAAAAAAATTTAATTTGTTGAAATTGTCATCAACGATCTTATAAATATGTAAAAAAAAAACCCTAGTTATGAGTTCTTTCGAATGGCAACTTTGATGAAACGCTGTGGTAACCTCGTGGTTACTGCTCTTACTTTGGATGGAGCAGTTCCTTAGACCAAGCTGATCTGAATCTGGAAGGGTTCACAGTTTGAACATTTAATGTTGATTTTGGAGTGTTTTGAAAAAAATTTTAATTTCATGAAATGTTTACCATAAATTTATGTTGCAAATATGTGACTAAAGTGACCTTGTGGTTACTGCTCTCACTTTGGAGCAGTTCCTTAAACCAAGCTGATCTGAAACGGAAAGACAGTTTGAACATTTAATGTTTTTTTGGGTGATTTTGAAAAACTTTTTAAATTTGTTGGAATTTACATCTATAAATTCATTTTGTAAAATATGTGCAAAAACCCCTAGTTATGAGTTCTTTTGAATGGCAACTTTAATACCTCGTGGTAACCTTAGGGTTACTGCTCTCACTTAGGAGCAGTTCTTCGCCGGTAGCAGCTCCTTAGACCAAGCTGATCTGAACCTGGAAGGATCCACAGTTTAAATGAAGATTTTGGGTGATTTTGAAAAACTTTTTAAATTTGTTGGAATTTACTTCTATAAATTCATTCTGTAAAATATGTGCAAAAACCCCTAGTTATGAGTTCTTTTGAATGGCAACTTTAATACCTCGTGGTAACCTTAGGGTTACTGCTCTCACTTTGTAGCAGTTCTTCACCGGTAGCAGCTCCTTAGACCAAGCTGATCTGAACCCGGAAGGATCCACAGTTTAAATGAAGATTTTGGGTGATTTTGAAAAACTTTTTAAATTTGTTGGAATTTACATCTATAAATTCATTCTGTAAAATATGTGCAAAAACCCCTAGTTATGAGTTCTTTTGAATGGCAACTTTAATACCTCGTGGTAACCTTAGGGTTACTGCTCTCACTTTGGAGCAGTTCTTCACCGGTAGCAGCTCCTTAGACCAAGCTGATCTGAACCCGGAAGGATCCACAGTTTAAATGTAGATTTTGGGTGATTTTGAAAAACTTTTTAAATTTGTTGGAATTTACATCTATAAATTCATTCTGTAAAATATGTGCAAAAACCCCTAGTTATGAGTTTTTTTGAATGGCAACTTTAATACCTCGTGGTAACCTTAGGGTTACTGCTCTCACTTTGGAGCAGTTCTTCGCCGGTAGCAGCTCCTTAGACCAAGCTGATCTGAACCTGGAAGGATCCACAGTTTAAATGAAGATTTTGGGTGATTTTGAAAAACTTTTTAAATTTGTTGGAATTTACATCTATAAATTCATTCTGTAAAATATGTGCAAAAACCCCTAGTTATGAGTTCTTTTGAATGGCAACTTTAATACCTCGTGGTAACCTTAGGGTTACTGCTCTCACTTTGGAGCAGTTCTTCGCCGGTAGCAGCTCCTTAGACCAAGCTGATCTGAACCCGGAACAATACACAGTTTAAATGTTAATTTTGGGTGATTTTAGAGTGTTTTAAAAAACTGTTCAAATTTCATGAAATTTTCACTAAAAAATTTATTTTGTATATGCGATTAAAGTAACCTTGGGATTACTATACTCATTTTGGAGAACCGGAAGGATTCACAGTTTGAACATTAATTTTGGTTTTGGGTGTTTTTGAACAACTTTTAAAATTTGTTGAAATTGTCATCAACAATCTTGTTAATATGCAAAAAAACCCCTAGTTATGAGTTCTTCCATATGGCAACTTTGATGAAACCCTGTGGTAATCTTGGGGTTACTGCTCTAACTTTGGAGCAGTTCTTCACCGGTTTTCATGGATCAAGCTGATCTGAATCTGAAAGGATTCATAGTTTAAAATTTGATTTTGGAGTAATTTGAAAAAAAACCCTGTGTTGTTGCCTGTAAAGTCGGTATACGGGCGAAAGTTTTACGTGACAACGACTTTGAGTGGTAAAATAATTTTAATGTTAATATTCATTCGTATAGTAGGAAGAAGGATAAAATAAAATTCTTTGTCAAGTTGCACAGAGTAGGTATTTCCCGTAGGTAGTAGGTATTTCCCATTGGTGGGGGGGGGGGAGTGAGTGCCAGGGAAGGGGGGCGGGGGGCCGCCCGCCTTTAGGGAGCGCCGAGCTGCACCCCCTCCGTGAGCGGAGAGTAACGCAGTTTCTTGAAGTGTCTCCCGGTAAACCAATTTATAAGACGTTATCACGTCAAAAATAAATAAATAAATAAATAAGTTGAAATTTTTATTAATTAATTCTTTTAGCAAATTCAAGTTGTAAATAGGTTATGAAGAGCGTAACCTTGAGGTTACCACTCTCACTTTGGAGCAGTTCTTCTTCGGTTTTAGTTCCTTAGACCAAGGAACCTGGAAGGATTCACAGTTTAAACATTTACCTAATGTTGATTTTTGGGGTGTTTTGAAAACTTCAAATTTCATCAACAAATTCGTGTTGTAAATTTGTGATTTAAGTAACCTTGTGGTTACACTTTGGAGCAGTTCTGTAAATCTAGGTCAGATGCCGACCTGAACCGGGTTTTTGAAATTCACATGTTGGTGTTGGGATGTTTTTGAACAAAATCTTGAAATTTGTTGGCTGTTTAATCGGCAAATTACCTAATGTTGTAAATGTGTGTTTAAAATCCAGCTTTTGGCTTCTTTCAAAAGGCGAGTTTTTTCGACGATACGCAGGGGTTACCTTGGGGTTACAAATCTTACTTTGGATCACACAATGTTCCAAAAACGTTGAACATTTAAAAAAACGTTTATCCAAAAACATGGATGTTCCATCTCTGTGAGAGAGCGAAGGCCGGTTATTGAACGGGGTGATGTTATTGTTGTGGTGGCTGAACGGGGGAGGCGGCAAGGAAACGCGTTGACCCCAAACCGTCCCGCGGGGGAGGAGGAGAGGATTTGGATGACGGGAGCCGACGGCGGGAGGGGCAGGAATTTGGATGACGCGGCGGGGGGGGCGGTGGAACACGTGGCAGGGTAAATGCGTAGTTAGGCTCGGGGAGCAGGCCTCGGCCCGAAACTCCCGCCTCGTTTTTCGGGGGGGGGGGGGGGGGGCTCTGGAGGATCGATAGGCCTCGGCGGGGGCGGTGTTGTGGGTGTTGAGGGGGCGGTTTGGGTGAGGTGAAGGAGGGGTGGGGCTCCTCCGAGTAGGGAAAACCAGCTTTCACGCGATGGAGAAAGAAAACCCAAAAAACAACTCAAAATTCATCAAACTCCAAATTTGAAATTACATTTTTTATTATCTAACTGCTTCATTAGGAATAAACACCACCTGCAAACCATTTTCCTCACTTGGTTTAACAAAAAAAAAAAAATCATAATCAGTACCTTAAAATTCATGAAATTTGTTAATTACGTTGTAAACATCATCGATAGGCCTCGTTGGTGAGGGGGGGGGGGGGGTGTCGTGGGTGTTGAGGGGGCGGTGTGGGTGAGGTGAAGGAGGGGGGGGGGGCTCCTCCGAGTAGGGAAAACCAGCTTTCACGCGATGGAGAAAGAAAACCCAAAAAAACTGCGTTCGTTCCTCGTTCTGGGTCAGTATTTCACGAAATTAAAGGCGCAAAAACTGAAAAGTTGTACGTAAGTAGGGCAAAAACAGCGGTTCTGGCACTGTTACTAGGCATCTCGGCAGCAGTGCTCTGTGGTGTCATGTAACCTCCGTGTCAACTTGACGCCCTTTGCCAACCACCCTCCAATTCCGTATCAGTGCTCTGTGGTGTCATATAACCTCCGTGTCAACTTGACGCCCTTTGCCAACCACCCTCCAATTCCGTATCAGTGCTCTGTGGTGTCATATAACCTCCGTGGCAACTCCACCCCCTTTTTCCTCCATCTCCCAATTCATAAGAGACCATCCCCAATTCATAGGGGACCACCATCTGCATCAGCTGTGGTGTCATGTAACCTCCGTGGCAACTCCTCCCCCTCCCCCCACCTCCTACCAATTCATAGGGGGTCATCCTAGCAATTCAAAAGGGACCATCCCCGATTCATAGGGGACCACCCTACAATTCTGGATCAGCTGTGGTGTCATGTAACCTCCGTGGCACTTTCACCCCCTCACCCACTGCCCCACAAACCATAAGGGTCCATCCTGCAATTAGTAAGGGTCCAATACTTGAGGGGCCATCTCGCAATTCGTAGGGGACCATCCTCCATTTCATAGGGGACCATCCACCAATCATAAGGGTACAACCATACATAACATTTTATGCCCATTTTCCTGCAGTCATCCATTCATTTCAATATTAAATTTTTACTTGTTGAAAACAAGTCGCGATATATCGGTCAATACAGGTAGTCCAGGAGCCAGCTCGAAAAAGTGGTCGTATCATGCGGAGAACGTTAATATGCAAAAGATGATAGAGCTTCTTGGGCTGAACATCTTACAGCTTGTCTGCCATCTCAAAGCCGGGGGGTTCAGAAATGGCGGCCATTGGAAATTGCGGAAATTCGTCAAAATTGAAAGTACTTGTGGAGAGCTGAAAATTATGAGGGAGTTGCTACAAAGCGAGGACATACGAGAAATCAAAGTCTGCCGCTCCATACCGGGTGGGAACTACTGGCAGACGGTACCTTCTTGAAAATGGGCACATTTTCATTAAAAACGGAAACTTTTTGTGGACGTACGAAATTTTGGACATTGAAACTACTTGGTATAGAGAGACAAACAAACATAGTCTGCCGCCTCATACCGGGTGGGAACTACTGGCAGACGGTACTTGAAAATTGGCTCATTTTGGTTAAAAACGGAAACGTTTTGTGGACGTACGAAATTTTGGACATTGAAACTACTTGGTATAGAGAGACAAACATAGTCTGCCACCCCATAACGGGTGGGAACTACTGGCAGACGGTACTTGAAAATTGGCTCATTTTGGTTAAAAACGGAAACGTTTTGTGGACGTACGAAATTTTGGACATTGAAACTACTTGGTATAGAGAGACAAACAAACATAGTCTGCCGCCTCATACCGGGTGGGAACTACTGGCAGACGGTACTTGAAAATTGGCTCATTTTGGTTAAAAACGGAAACGTTTTGTGGACGTACGAAATTTTGGACATTGAAACTACTTGGTATAGAGAGACAAACATAGTCTGCCGCCTCATACCGGGTGGGAACTACTGGCAGACGGTACTTGAAAATTGGCTCATTTTGGTTAAAAACGGAAACGTTTTGTGGACGTACGAAATTTTGGACATTGAAACTACTTGGTATAGAGAGACAACAACATAGTCTGCCGCCTCATACCGGGTGGGAACTACTGGCAGACGGTACTTGAAAATTGGCTCATTTTGGTTAAAAACGGAAACGTTTTGTGGACGTACGAAATTTTGGACATTGAAACTACTTGGTATAGAGAGACAAACAAACATAGTCTGCCGCCTCATACCGGGTGGGAACTACTGGCAGACGGTACTTGAAAATTGGCTCATTTTGGTTAAAAACGGAAACGTTTTGTGGACGTACGAAATTTTGGACATTGAAACTACTTGGTATAGAGAGACAAACATAGTCTGCCGCCTCATACCGGGTGGGAACTACTGGCAGACGGTACTTGAAAATTGGCTCATTTTGGTTAAAAACGGAAACGTTTTGTGGACGTACGAAATTTTGGACATTGAAACTACTTGGTATAGAGAGACAAACAAACATAGTCTGCCGCCTCATACCGGGTGGGAACTACTGGCAGACGGTACTTGAAAATTGGCTCATTTTGGTTAAAAACGGAAACGTTTTGTGGACGTACGAAATTTTGGACATTGAAACTACTTGGTATAGAGAGACAAACATAGTCTGCCGCCTCATACCGGGTGGGAACTACTGGCAGACGGTACTTGAAAATTGGCTCATTTTGGTTAAAAAC
Organism: Apolygus lucorum; assembly: GCA_009739505.2. Lineage (NCBI taxonomy): Eukaryota > Metazoa > Arthropoda > Insecta > Hemiptera > Miridae > Apolygus > Apolygus lucorum. The sequence goes on along the minus strand of CM019174.2, from coordinate 10,212,234 downwards.
GGAAACGTTTTGTGGACGTACGAAATTTTGGACATTGAAACTACTTGGTATAGAGAGACAAAACATAGTCTGCCGCCTCATACCGGGTGGGAACTACTGGCAGACGGTACTTGAAAATTGGCTCATTTTGGTTAAAAACGGAAACGTTTTGTGGACGTACGAAATTTTGGACATTGAAACTACTTGGTATAGAGAGACAAACAAACATAGTCTGCCGCCTCATACCGGGTGGGAACTACTGGCAGACGGTACTTGAAAATTGGCTCATTTTGGTTAAAAACGGAAACGTTTTGTGGACGTACGAAATTTTGGACATTGAAACTACTTGGTATAGAGAGACAAACAAACATAGTCTGCCAGCCCCATACCGGGTGGGAACTACTGGCAGACGGTACTTGAAAATTGGCTCATTTTGGTTAAAAACGGAAACGTTTTGTGGACGTACGAAATTTTGGACATTGAAACTACTTGGTATAGAGAGACAAACAAACATAGTCTGCCGCCTCATACCGGGTGGGAACTACTGGCAGACGGTACTTGAAAATTGGCTCATTTTGGTTAAAAACGGAAACGTTTTGTGGACGTACGAAATTTTGGACATTGAAACTACTTGGTATAGAGAGACAAACAAACATAGTCTGCCGCCTCATACCGGGTGGGAACTACTGGCAGACGGTACTTGAAAATTGGCTCATTTTGGTTAAAAACGGAAACGTTTTGTGGACGTACGAAATTTTGGACATTGAAACTACTTGGTATAGAGAGACAAAAACATAGTCTGCCGCCTCATACCGGGTGGGAACTACTGGCAGACGGTACTTGAAAATTGGCTCATTTTGGTTAAAAACGGAAACGTTTTGTGGACGTACGAAATTTTGGACATTGAAACTACTTGGTATAGAGAGACAAACAACATAGTCTGCCGCCTTATACCGGGTGGGAACTACTGGCAGACGGTACTTGAAAATTGGCACATTTTCATTAAAAACGGAAACGTTTTGTGGACGTACGAAATTTTGGACATTGAAACTACTTGGTATAGAGAGACAAACAAACATAGTCTGCCGCCTCATACCGGGTGGGAACTACTGGCAGACGGTACTTGAAAATTGGCTCATTTTGGTTAAAAACTGAAACGTTTTGTGGACGTACGAAATTTTGGACATTGAAACTACTTGGTATAGAGAGACAAACATAGTCTGCCACCCCATAACGGGTGGGAACTACTGGCAGACGGTACTTGAAAATTGGCACATTTTGGTTAAAAACGGAAACGTTTTGTGGACGTACGAAATTTTGGACATTGAAACTACTTGGTATAGAGAGACAAACAAACATAGTCTGCCACCCCATAACGGGTGGGAACTACTGGCAGACGGTACTTGAAAATTGGCTCATTTTGGTTAAAAACGGAAACGTTTTGTGGACGTACGAAATTTTGGACATTGAAACTACTTGGTATAGAGAGACAAACAAACATAGTCTGCCGCCTCATACCGGGTGGGAACTACTGGCAGACGGTACTTGAAAATTGGCTCATTTTGGTTAAAAACGGAAACGTTTTGTGGACGTACGAAATTTTGGACATTGAAACTACTTGGTATAGAGAGACAAACAACATAGTCTGCCGCCTCATACCGGGTGGGAACTACTGGCAGACGGTACTTGAAAATTGGCTCATTTTGGTTAAAAACGGAAACGTTTTGTGGACGTACGAAATTTTGGACATTGAAACTACTTGGTATAGAGAGACAAACAAACATAGTCTGCCGCCTCATACCGGGTGGGAACTACTGGCAGACGGTACTTGAAAATTGGCTCATTTTGGTTAAAAACGGAAACGTTTTGTGGACGTACGAAATTTTGGACATTGAAACTACTTGGTATAGAGAGACAAACAAACATAGTCTGCCGCCTCATACCGGGTGGGAACTACTGGCAGACGGTACTTGAAAATTGGCTCATTTTGGTTAAAAACGGAAACGTTTTGTGGACGTACGAAATTTTGGACATTGAAACTACTTGGTATAGAGAGACAACAAACATAGTCTGCCGCCTCATACCGGGTGGGAACTACTGGCAGACGGTACTTGAAAATTGGCTCATTTTGGTTAAAAACGGAAACGTTTTGTGGACGTACGAAATTTTGGACATTGAAACTACTTGGTATAGAGAGACAAACATAGTCTGCCGCCTCATACCGGGTGGGAACTACTGGCAGACGGTACTTGAAAATTGGCTCATTTTGGTTAAAAACGGAAACGTTTTGTGGACGTACGAAATTTTGGACATTGAAACTACTTGGTATAGAGAGACAAACATAGTCTGCCGCCTCATACCGGGTGGGAACTACTGGCAGACGGTACTTGAAAATTGGCTCATTTTGGTTAAAAACGGAAACGTTTTGTGGACGTACGAAATTTTGGACATTGAAACTACTTGGTATAGAGAGACAAACAAACATAGTCTGCCGCCTCATACCGGGTGGGAACTACTGGCAGACGGTACTTGAAAATTGGCTCATTTTGGTTAAAAACGGAAACGTTTTGTGGACGTACGAAATTTTGGACATTGAAACTACTTGGTATAGAGAGACAAACATAGTCTGCCGCCTCATACCGGGTGGGAACTACTGGCAGACGGTACTTGAAAATTGGCTCATTTTGGTTAAAAACGGAAACGTTTTGTGGACGTACGAAATTTTGGACATTGAAACTACTTGGTATAGAGAGACAAACAAACATAGTCTGCCGCCTCATACCGGGTGGGAACTACTGGCAGACGGTACTTGAAAATTGGCTCATTTTGGTTAAAAACGGAAACGTTTTGTGGACGTACGAAATTTTGGACATTGAAACTACTTGGTATAGAGAGACAAACAAACATAGTCTGCCGCCTCATACCGGGTGGGAACTACTGGCAGACGGTACTTGAAAATTGGCTCATTTTGGTTAAAAACGGAAACGTTTTGTGGACGTACGAAATTTTGGACATTGAAACTACTTGGTATAGAGAGACAAACAAACATAGTCTGCCGCCCCATACCGGGTGGGAACTACTGGCAGACGGTACTTGAAAATTGGCTCATTTTGGTTAAAAACGGAAACGTTTTGTGGACGTACGAAATTTTGGACATTGAAACTACTTGGTATAGAGAGACAAACAAACATAGTCTGCCGCCTCATACCGGGTGGGAACTACTGGCAGACGGTACTTGAAAATTGGCTCATTTTGGTTAAAAACGGAAACGTTTTGTGGACGTACGAAATTTTGGACATTGAAACTACTTGGTATAGAGAGACAAACAAACATAGTCTGCCGCCCTCATAACGGGTGGGAACTACTGGCAGACGGTACTTGAAAATTGGCTCATTTTGGTTAAAAACGGAAACGTTTTGTGGACGTACGAAATTTTGGACATTGAAACTACTTGGTATAGAGAGACAAACAAACATAGTCTGCCGCCTCATACCGGGTGGGAACTACTGGCAGACGGTACTTGAAAATTGGCTCATTTTGGTTAAAAACGGAAACGTTTTGTGGACGTACGAAATTTTGGACATTGAAACTACTTGGTATAGAGAGACAAACAAACATAGTCTGCCGCCCCATACCGGGTGGGAACTACTGGCAGACGGTACTTGAAAATTGGCTCATTTTGGTTAAAAACGGAAACGTTTTGTGGACGTACGAAATTTTGGACATTGAAACTACTTGGTATAGAGAGACAAACAAACATAGTCTGCCGCCTCATACCGGGTGGGAACTACTGGCAGACGGTACTTGAAAATTGGCTCATTTTGGTTAAAAACGGAAACGTTTTGTGGACGTACGAAATTTTGGACATTGAAACTACTTGGTATAGAGAGACAAAAACATAGTCTGCCGCCTCATACCGGGTGGGAACTACTGGCAGACGGTACTTGAAAATTGGCTCATTTTGGTTAAAAACGGAAACGTTTTGTGGACGTACGAAATTTTGGACATTGAAACTACTTGGTATAGAGAGACAACAACATAGTCTGCCGCCTCATACCGGGTGGGAACTACTGGCAGACGGTACTTGAAAATTGGCTCATTTTGGTTAAAAACGGAAACGTTTTGTGGACGTACGAAATTTTGGACATTGAAACTACTTGGTATAGAGAGACAAACAAACATAGTCTGCCGCCTCATACCGGGTGGGAACTACTGGCAGACGGTACTTGAAAATTGGCTCATTTTGGTTAAAAACGGAAACGTTTTGTGGACGTACGAAATTTTGGACATTGAAACTACTTGGTATAGAGAGACAAAACATAGTCTGCCGCCTCATACCGGGTGGGAACTACTGGCAGACGGTACTTGAAAATTGGCTCATTTTGGTTAAAAACGGAAACGTTTTGTGGACGTACGAAATTTTGGACATTGAAACTACTTGGTATAGAGAGACAACAACATAGTCTGCCGCCTCATACCGGGTGGGAACTACTGGCAGACGGTACTTGAAAATTGGCTCATTTTGGTTAAAAACGGAAACGTTTTGTGGACGTACGAAATTTTGGACATTGAAACTACTTGGTATAGAGAGACAAACATAGTCTGCCGCCTCATACCGGGTGGGAACTACTGGCAGACGGTACTTGAAAATTGGCTCATTTTGGTTAAAAACGGAAACGTTTTGTGGACGTACGAAATTTTGGACATTGAAACTACTTGGTATAGAGAGACAAACATAGTCTGCCGCCTCATACCGGGTGGGAACTACTGGCAGACGGTACTTGAAAATTGGCTCATTTTGGTTAAAAACGGAAACGTTTTGTGGACGTACGAAATTTTGGACATTGAAACTACTTGGTATAGAGAGACAAACAAACATAGTCTGCCGCCTCATACCGGGTGGGAACTACTGGCAGACGGTACTTGAAAATTGGCTCATTTTGGTTAAAAACGGAAACGTTTTGTGGACGTACGAAATTTTGGACATTGAAACTACTTGGTATAGAGAGACAAAACATAGTCTGCCGCCTCATACCGGGTGGGAACTACTGGCAGACGGTACTTGAAAATTGGCTCATTTTGGTTAAAAACGGAAACGTTTTGTGGACGTACGAAATTTTGGACATTGAAACTACTTGGTATAGAGAGACAAACAAACATAGTCTGCCACCCCATAACGGGTGGGAACTACTGGCAGACGGTACTTGAAGATCGGCACTAGACGTAGAAAATGGCAGGACCGTTGGTTCATAATGGAACAGGTTGATGTTTGCTGTGTGATGATCAGGTATCTAGTAGGTGTGTACTTCCTCGTTGGTACCTACTTATACAGTAACCCTGCACCCCGTCAATATCATTATCAATCATCATTTTTTCCTCATCCCTTTCGATTGTGAACAATTGATTTTGCAGCCAATTAGCACTCATTATAGGCAGGAAGGTACGAGTACCTAATTTGGTCAATAAATCTGTACCTACCTACCTACCTACCTATTTGTAACAGTATAGTATACCTGCAGAGCCTAAAACTCCAATTTGGGGTCTGTAATTATACCATATCTTGGTGCCATCCATACGCCCTTTGTAGAGGGGGTTTCACATATTTTCCCCTATTTCTCTATTGTTCTGAAAGCCACTGAAATCCCTCAAAAGGGAAAAATCCCATCACGTGGCAACACTGCTACGATGTCATTAGTGCAGGGTGGGAGTATGGAAAATTCCACGCTTGTTCGGGGAAGAAAAGTCAAGAGTCCGTCAGTTCAACTATTGTTTTCGCATACGCACTTGGAGCTTCGATTCCATCCAGTCTCGCCTAGATACAGGTCTCAATACTACAGGTCAGTCCAACACATGATTATTATTTTGTAATATAATGGTACTCTCCCCTCTATCAATGTTGTACCTATCTAAAAATTGAGTAGGAATGCTAGTTTTGGTAGGTGTAGGTAAAAGACTTTCTTGAGTTACATGAGGTTCAGGTTTACTTTATTAGGTACTGAACTTACCTTTATTTGTGTAGTCGGATTGGGATTGATTCAAATGCCCCTAATCTGCAATGCCATCCTAGTGTTAGAAGGGGCACGACTCTCTCAAGATGCCATAGGAAATATACTAAATTTTGCATGGTGGCTCCATTTCGACTCTAGCGTTGTTCCCCGGCGTATAACAGCCCAGCTCACTGGTCTTCCAGAGTTTTGAAGCTTTAAAAATGCGTATAAGTGAGACCTGCTCAATAGCACAACAGCGGTCCCGTTTTCAAGATCGTGCTCATGTTTCGGGTCGTTTTCAATACAATTTTGGGTGCTTAGATTGTTTGGTGGGTGGGGTGGGGATGGAGGGAAGGGTGGGGGGGTGTGTGCTCTCGAACTGGTTGGTCGTATCACATGAGGAAGCTCACACACAGTGACCCAATAATTATTCCTTCCTGCTAAATTATTGTCGTTCTGAACCAAGTTCGCCGGATTGACTATGGATTTGCTTGAGAATGATAATTATCCCATGGGTTATCCAACAAGCAGATATTTTCTTTTTTTCACATCATAAGACTCTTAACCTTCGCATGGTAACATCTGGGTCTGGCCTGCTTGATGAGTGTCATTTTATGTACACTGCATTGGAGGGTGAGTGGATTTTCATGGCGCTTCAAGTACCTTCTTTTTCACTTAAACTGAAGCCTTGGAAGGAACAGGAACCCCCTGGGAGGTGCGGAGTCCATCATATTTCTTTGTTGAAGTGTTTAAAAACATCGTCTGGGTCTGTCAGACCCAACGTTACCTATTTTAGACCCCTCAACCGAGTTTTTTGGTTGCGCACAACCCGTCCAGTGAGCGCGCAAACATGCGCAACCCCTGTATTGCGCCAAAATTGAGATGGAGGTAGACCCCAAGTGTGATACATGTTTTTTCATTAATTTTCGACGCTGAATCACGTGGTGGTATCCATTTTCGGATTTCACTAGAATTTCTCGAAACGGCGGCCGAAAAATGAGTAGTTTTTAATACAGGGTGTCCGCAAATTTGTGCACAACGCACACCAACTTTGTTATTTTAAATGGGAACCACATTTTTTGTAGCAAATTCGAATTCTGCGTCAAATTTCATAAACAATTCACCCCTCGAACGAATTTTTTTATCGCGCGCAACATGCTTCAGCGCTATTTTTCAACCCCGAATCAAGGCATGATATCCGTTTTATTATTCAACTTGATTTTATGGCGACTATTGCCGGAATAATCAATTTTTCTAATCAAAACTCACCATTTATCGGTCATTTAACTCTCAATGTGGATCGAGTAATAATTTAAAAATAATTAGTAATTGAAAATGGTTACTCAAAGAAATCGCGACTTGAATCATTTGAGAGCAAGCATGCATTCAGGGGTTTATTCCTTGATTTCTTGTTTACATGGTCTACTTTGGAATAAGTGGATAGTTGCCTAATACAAATGAGATACTTTGAAGCTTGTATCGACATGTCATCCCTCCGCCAGTCAGATTCTGACGATAAAACAGGCTCGACTACCTATTTTCAGCCGCCATTTCGAGAAATTTGAGTAAAATCCGAAAATGGATACCACCACGTGATTCAGCGTCGAAAATTAATGAAAAAACATGTATCACATTTGGGGTCTACCTCCATCTCAATTTTGGTGCAATCCAGGGGTTGCGCATGTTTGCGCGCTCACTGGTCGGGTTGTGCGCAGCCAAAAAACTCGGCTGAGGGGTCTAAAATTCATGAAATTTTGCGTAGAATCCGAATCTGCAATAAAAAATAGGGGTTCCCATTTGAAATAACAAAGTTGGTGTGCGTTGCGCACGATTGTGCTGGTGCGCAATGCGCGAAAGTGTCATAGTTGAATTTCTCGTAAAAAATTAAGGCAGGTTATCGCTTGAAGTTTTTGTCTGCCCCTCAAAACAACGGAGATAAAAAGGGTGGACCATAACTTCTGGGACACCCTGTATTGACCAATATTATCGGTTCTCTATAATATAGATATTATCTATATAAATAGATCGATATATTTTGATGGTTTGCCATCCCTACCACCAGAGAATTTTCCACAGATCCCACGCAACTCCTCTCGCCAAAGATTCTTCATTCTGGGACACGCTGTAGAGCCCAATGGAGAAGTTCTCAGGAAAACGTGAAAATTGTTCGATTATTTAGATATTTATTTTATTTAACATTGAAATGGTTCGCAGAGCTCTGTTGAAGGGTTCAGTCAGACGAGGGGTTTGCGATAACTCGGTCGTTATTTTAATAAAATATCCTCGGAAGGGAAATCCAGCGAACTATCGCGCTCGACTTCTCACAATTGAGAACCGCTATTCCGGCAAATTGGTCATTAAAGTCAGTTTTGTTTCCACTTAGGGAAACTTCCACCTTCACGAAGAGCGGAATTATGAGATAAGATAACCATCGGGGCCATTAGGAGAAATAATTGGAATTCACTTGAGAGCAGAAGTCCGGTTATTGTGCAGCTCCAGCTATAATATAACAGGTGAGCTACTGTTAGAAGGCCAGGTGAGAGGTGATGTATGATTTCTCTGTTATTCAACTATGGATCGAATGAGACCAACCGGGGTGAGGAATCCCCCGTGGAAAATTTCGTTACCCCGCCGCCACTTCTGACCAAAGTGTGTGAGAGAAAATCGTCGTGAGGTGCTAAAAAATAAAGTATATTTGGCATCCTTACAACAAATTGGGTATCTCTACTCCGTGGAAAAAATCAAAAGTTGGTTAAATAGCAAAAAAATATTATCGCCAGAAGGTTTTACTGTTCACTAATGCTGGTGTAAGTTTTCTTGACTGCTTCACTGGTTGTGGTGCTAAACTTGAGTACATTCGCCCTTATCATAAATTAGGTATCTCTACTCTATGAAAAATTCTAAAGTTTAATGAATACCAACGAACATCACCCACAAAAGTTCATAAACGCTTGTGTAAGTTTTCTAGCGATTTTACCGGTTGTGGTTCTCTACTTTAGCACATTCGTCCTTATCGCAAAGTCTTTATCACAAAAGTGGGTATCTCTACTCTGTGAAAAAATTCAAAAGTTGATTAAATACCAACAAATATTACCGCCAGGTTTTACTGTTCAAAAACGCCAGTGTAAGTTTTCTTGACTATTTTACCGGTTGTGGTGCTAAACTTGAGTGGATTCGTCCTTATCATAAATTGAGTATCTCTACTCTGTGGAAAATTCTAAAGTTGATAGTATACCCACGAATATCACCCACAGAAGTTTACAAATGAACAGTCTCTTAGCGATTTTACCGGTTGTGGTTTTCTACTTGAGTACATTCGTCCTTATCGCAAATTCTTTATCACAAAAGTGGGTATCTCTACTCTGTGAAAAAGTGCAAAAGTTGATTAAATACCAACAAATATTTCCGCCAGAAGGTTTTACTGTTCAAAAACGCCAGTGTAAGTTTTCTTGACTATTTTACCGGTTGTGGTGCTAAACTTGAGTGGATTCGTCCTTATCATAAATTGAGTATCTCTACTCTGTGGAAAATTCTAAAGTTGATAGTATACCCACGAATATCACCCACAGAAGTTTACAAATGAACAGTCTCTTAGCGATTTTACCGGTTGTGGTTCTCTACTTGAGTACATTCGTCCTTATCGCAAATTCTTTATCACAAAAGTGGGTATCTCTACTCTGTGAAAAAGTGCAAAAGTTGATTAAATACCAACAAATATTTCCGCCAGAAGGTTCTACTGTTCAGAAACGCCAGTGTAAGTTTTCTTGACTATTTTACCGGTTGTGGTGCTGAATTTGAGTGGATTCGTCCTTATCATAAATTGGGTATCTCTACTCTGTGGAAAATTCTAAAGTTGATTGTATACCTAGGAATATCACCCATTGAAGTTCACAAACGCTTGTGTAAGTTTTCTAGCGATTTTACCGCTTGTAGTGCTAAACTTGAGTACATCGTCCTTATCGCAAATTGGGTATCTCTACTCCGTGGAAAAAATCAAAAGTAGATTAAATACAACAAAAAAAAATACCGCCAGAAGGTTTTATTGTTCACAGACGCCGGTGTATGTTTTCTTAACTATTTCATCGATTGTGGTGCTAAACTTAAGTCTTTATCTTGAATTGGGTATCTCTACTCTGTGCAAAATTTGAAAAGTTGATTAATTACCTAAAAATATCACCACCAGAAGGTTTTATTGTTCACAAACGCTCGTGTACGATTCTCTTAGCGATTTTACCGCTTGCAGTGCAACATCTAAGTACATTCGGCATCCTTACTGCAAATTGGGTATCTCTACTCTATGGAAAATTCCCAAAGTTGATTGAATACCAAAGAATATAACCGCCAGAAGATTTTATCGTTCACAAACGCTGGTGTAAGTTTTCTTATCGATTTCACCTTGTCAGCTTGTAGTGCAATGGAAAAATCGCCAAGTTGGGTGGGCAATGTAGCTTCCTCACATGATAAGACAGACTCATATAATCACTATTACGATTAATTCGCTAACGTGAAACATCTCGTTGTACACGTGCTGATTCTTTCACTAACAACCTTGAAGGTCGAACATCGAAAAAAACTCTCCTTTCCCAAATCTCACTTTTCAATTCTTCCATTCTTTTTATCTCCAACGCGTCAAGTAGGTGCTCCACGACTCGAGTGGTTTCCTTTCCTACCTGAGAAACGAACCGGATTCATCCGGAAATTTTAGTAATTTACATTCATGGAGCGAGTTTTAGTGCATTCTGACGTCCAAAATTCGAAATAAAATGGGTGTAGATTTGTGACAAGATTCACTGTAAGACGGAAATCCCTGTACGCACTAACAAGCACGATCGAAATCAATCAATCAATTTCCAGAGATCAATGAAATGGCGACTTCTTATGTTTTCATTAAACACATAATTATTACTTTATTTTCTTTGAATTTTCTTTGAAGAGCAAAAAATTAAGAAGTGAATTTTCTCCTTGGTTGATTTGCAAAAAATTCAAATAGACAGTTGGAAGCCTCAAAACGCTCCCTTGAAGCAAAAACTCTTTAATTTCCTCAAAAGCAAAAACGTTCCAAGTGAATTTTTATTTGAAGATTTTTTCCAAATTGGCAGGAACTTCTACAATAGTAAAAACTGTTCTGAACGTTCTTATTGTTGAATTTCTTCGGTTCATGTTGTGTGGTTTAGCATGAAATCAGCAAGAACATCAAAACCAACAGTTAGAATGAAGTTCCTGTACCATGAAAACAGTATTCTTGCAGCAAAACGTTTTAGATGAAGTCTTTTGTTTTGAGTTTTCCTGGGTGATGAAATTTACAACAAAATTCAAAGTTCTGATCGTTCTTTTGGTTGATTTTTTTTCGGTTGATCTAAAGAGTTTAGCCTGAAATCAGCTAGAACGTCATTACGTTGTAAGTGAAGTCATATGTGTTGAATTTCCTCGTTTCATGTCTAATGGTTTATCATGAAATCAGCAAGAACGTCATAACCAACAATTATAGTGAATTTTCGTGTTCCAGGAAAACTACATTTTAGTACCATGAACATTGTAAGGACGTCATTGTGTTGAATTTTCTTGGTTGATGAAATGTGCAACGATGTCAGCAAGAACATCATAACGAACAGTTAGAGTTAAGTTGTACCAGGAAAACTTAATTTTAGTAGTAAAAACGTTATAAGTGAAGCCATTTGTGTTGAACCTTTTTTCCAATATTAAATTTGCAACATTTCAAGTTCTGATCGTTTTTGATTGAATTTCCTTGGATTTAGCATGAAATGAGCAAGAACGCCATTTCCTCATACAAAGAAAACTGTATTTTGAAAGCATATCGCTCTAATTGATAATTTGTATTTTTGTTGGCTGATTTAAAGAGGTTTGAATGAAGAGAGGCGTAGATAAGACAAAAATATCCTTACTAACTGTTCATTAGCACGTTATTTCCTTATTTATTTGGAAATTAATGTACATAGGAATCTTGTTTACAGGGCTAGATGCACATTATCATGAATTTTCAAGTGTTTTTCTATCTGGTACTGATTAAAATGGTTTTGGTAAGTACTGAAAATTTTGCGTGTTTGAGACGAAGAAGGACCCTTGGCCGCTCCATATCCACGTTGAAACACCTACTAGTGCTAAAATCAACTCAAAATTTCCTGTTTGGAAGTCCTTCACGTGCCCTCAAACCGATAAATCGCTTGAGGACCTCATTTCCGACCTCATTTTCTACCTGGTACTGATTGAAATGGTTTTTGTTAGTACTGAAAATTTTGCGTTTTGGACGTTAGCACTTTTTTGAGACGAAAAAGGCCCCTTGACCGCTCCATATCTATGTTGAAACACCTACTAGTGCTAGAATCAGCTCAAAATTTCCTGTTTGGAAGTCCTTCACGTGCCCTCAAACCGATAAATCGCTCGAGGACCTCATTTCCGACCGACTTCCAGACTGTTCTGGTTGCGCCTTTCCTTCCCTCGTCAGCTGTGAGCAATCATTCCCTTAACGCTATTTGAGTCAATCGTTTCCTATCGAAGCCAGTTGCGGCCTGAAACCGTCAGTTCTTGAGTCACCGCGTTCTATTCCCCGTCATGGGCTGCATGTACGAGATTTCTCTCTCGAATATTGAGGTAGGTGTTTTTGTCATTGAAGCCACCAAAGCTCATTTGGCGTCAAATGCAGGACATCTTAAACTCTACTTCCAAGTGGATGTGGCACGTAGTTTACTGGTAACCGACACTGTTTGAATGATCCACTGCACTAAGTTAATAATAAAACCTTTCATGGAAAAACTATGGCTTTCTTCATCTGAATTGATGACACTAAGAATCGTGCAATAATGAAGAAAGGGTTTATAATGTAATATCGTCGGCTTACAAGAGAAACTCACTAAGTCAAATATTATAGTTTTGAGAAAATCAAATTTGAAAAATTCAGTTTGTGGTGAGAGCCGTTTTGTTAGGGAGAAATTGGATTAGAGGGTTGAAATTTGGTGTGCAGCTGCTTCATGATGTCTAGTTACTTCCATGTGAACCCCATCTGGTTAGCGCATTCACACCTAACTTAAAAAGGTTCTTTTCGTACGAAGGGACCTGACTTAGTGAATTTCACCTGACTGTAGTGACTTAATGATTTTCACTCTCGAGATGTGATGACTTAAGGATTCTTCTATTAATTTCTCCCTGAATTTTGATCGCATTAATTTGGGAGGAGAAAGATTTTAATAAGGAGTGTGGTTAAAAATAACTTATTTAAAATCTGATTTTCGACTTTTTGGATCAGAAATGAATCCATTCAAGTGACTTAGTGAATTTCATTTCAATTGCAATAATATTGCCATTATGAACCATTACTCTGGAGAAATTCACTAAGTCTTGATATAATCATCACAGCAAGGACTTAATGATTTTCTCCTGAATATTTTTTTTTAATTTTGACTTAGTGAAAAGCCATTTTGCATTTTTCCGAGGAAACGGTTGCTCGGATCCCAAAACTAACGTCACCAATCAATCGGGCGTTAAAAAATACATAGGAGTAGCCAATAAACCGAAAATTGAAAAAATTGACTTAGTGAATTTCACTTGTAATCCGACGATATAAGGTTTTAAAAAGGGTTTATAATATAAACCCTACGAATTTTTATTATTTTTCTGTAAAGGTCACTCATCTGCAAAGAAAATGGCTTTTACATTAATAAGTCCATTATTTGGACGTATTTATACTGTGGCGCCAGACTTCGCCATGTTGGGTATCGTAGATCATGAATTTAAATCCGCTACAAATTATTACACAAAGGTTTATTATGGTTCAACCCGTAGGAGTGACTGACATCAACCAGCTTTGGGGCACAATTAGACCCCAATTGGAAGGAAAAGTGCCGCCTACGGGGAACGGACAGCAAAATTTTTATTCGATTCTCGGATTCTACGTACCTTGAAACGTGAACCAACAGAAGATTTGAGGAAGGTTAACATTTTTTGACATTTTATGTCTTTACTATGGCACATAAATGAAAAATCGTCACGCGGGGAGCGTTACGAGAGGAGCGTTACGCAGAAATTTCTGATGATTTTCACGTACAACCAATCGTTCCTAGGGAAAACTAACTTCCTCATTTTCCACCCCACGAAAATCGTTCACCACTCATTGGAAAGCTCTCAATTTATTAAACATAAGACATAAAATGTCTCTCGTGGTTGCGTACTTGTACGAAAGCTGTATCCACCGTTTGTGTTTTGTTTTAAGGCATTATTAAATTCAGAATCTCATATCTGCAGGGTGGAGACCAATCAGGTTCATTCAAATGGTCTAGGAATTCTCTCCCCGATAACTCATGTTTTATCGTTAATCAGTCCGTTCCTGCAATTGGTTTCCCCCTTCACGATGTTAACCTCACCTATGTTTAAGCTCCCTTCCATTTTGTCTGCCTAGATTGGCACTGATTGCTTGATCCTCTCAGACCCTTAAACTCCTCTCAGCCAATAGGAATTAAGTTCTCCTCTCAATGATATCTGCTTCAATCCGATTGAGTATGCCTTTCACTTTCTACACCTTTGGGATTCAAGCTCCCTTTCATCTGTGACTACATAAGCTGTGCTCTCTGTTTGTAACTGATGATGTCCCAAGCGTCAAAGTCGCTTTAAATGTTTAACGCTCAGGGAAATTGACTACGTTCTTTTTAACTCCGTTTCACACATTGTTTTATTTTTTTCAATAATAAACCTTTAGAATCGTCCAAGAAAAATTTGTTTTTAACACCCCCTCAAAATTTGAAGGCTTACGTTTCAAGGTACGTAGAATCCAAAAATCGAATACAAATTTGGCCGTCCGTACGCCGTACGCCATCTTAGCATTGACCGATTTTGATGAAATTTGGTATGTAGGCTCCATTTGGGGTCTAGTTGTGCCCCGAAGATTTTGGTTGATGTAAGTCACTTCCAAGGGTTCAAAAATGAATTTTGAAATTTTGAAAACGCCCTAACTCATAAAATTTCGATATAACGGTATTGTTTTTCCTTCAATTTAAGATTCTATAGAGTTTTTAGAATTTTTTGAGACCACCCGAAGCTCTGTAGGACAAACCGTTCGCTCCCTACGAGAATTTAAAGGTTGGACGTACGATAAATCAGAAACACGAGTGTGAATTGCAAAAGAGGTCTAATCTCCGTTCAAATTTTAGCTGACCGAAATGCGATCGATGTTTTTCTTCATGTTGCAGACGAGTGATCAATATAGAAAAATAATAAACTATTGTGTAATAATTTGCAGCGTTTTTGTATCAATATATTACTGTTTTCATTTTATTTTGATTGTTCGAGTATTGATTTTTTTATTCGATTCTCGGATTCTACGTACCTTGAAACGTGAACCAACAGAAGATTTGAGGAAGGTTAACATTTTTTTTCTCGGTCGATTCCAAAGGTTCACATTTGAGGCTCAACTAAATCACATTGAGTGAAACAGTTTTGAACAGTTTCACAGGTTTAAATTCTACTACTCCTTTTCCATTGGGATTCGAAAATTGCAATGTAAAACCCAAATCACCGGTAGTCGTTTTGATAACCTCGCCATATTGCTTTTATGAATTAAGAATTGATTTGAATTAAGTTTTCTTTGTTTTGTGTGCAATTAAAAATAAACGATTCGTCTATCTGTTTTATGGGACGTCCTTCAGAATGCATGCTTTGCGAAACAATATGTTTTATTTTGGACTCTCGAGTTCAAGGTAGAATATTAATTTCGATGGTTGGTTGAAAACACCTCGATACCGAAGGTTCATTATTAAAAATGACCTCAAAAACTTCCATATTTCTCGAACTTTTCGACCGCACCGTCATTAAAAACCCCGTTGTATCCCAATGTGGCGAAATAAGGGGAATTCCGGGGGGGAGGCGTGGGCGCCCTCTGGGGGCGAAGTATCGAGCTGGTTACTGACGTCAAACAGATCTGCGACAAACCGCAATTTCACGGTTGGCGAGTCCTGGAAAACCTTGGAAAAATCCTCGTTTTATCCTCTCGAAATTACGTTTTTAGTTGAGTTTGAATACCGAAGGGTGAAGTGGGTTCAAAAACTAAGAAAAGGCTGTGAAAAACTCTCCCATTTCTTTGTTCCTTTTTGGCCAAGTTTGGATTATTTTTTAATTTAATGAGTTATTATTGAGCTTTAGGCCCCCATCGTCGATCACGACGGTAGTTAATCATGAAAGTACCAGATTTTTTATTTTTTTAACAAATGTTTACCAGAAATTTTCGAAATTCTCATATAAAAATCGTTCCTTCAATATTTTACTTGCTCAGTCCGATCAGGTTGACGCATGTTTTTGTTGTTTTATAGGATGTTTGAAGGGCAAAATAAATATTGTTTCATTTTTTGAATCGTCGTCGAGGACGAGGTTACTGAAAATGTGAAAAACGGCTGCCAAGTGGGTGTGGCAGATAGCTTCCTCGTATCCGTAACCAGGCTGTATGGATTGAAGCTAATCTCGAAACATCGATCTCTCCTTGCTCTCCCTTCATAGGGGACCACCTACACGTCAACCAGTACATTTCATGAAGATGTCATCGAAATCGGTTAGAAAATGTTACAAGAAATGCACGTTTTAGCACGTGCAGCACAGCTACTGCAACGGATCCTGGAGCGATGATTTTCATAGGGGATCATCTACACTCCAATCCCTACAATTTCAAAAAATTTCATCAAAATCGGACGATAACTTGGTATAGTTTTGCCCGTTACAAGGATTTCATGACAGACACAAAACCATAATGCGCCTGATTTTTTTTAAATTTTTGATCGAAAGTTCATTCTGAGATTTTGACACCAGCCGTTCTCTTTTTAGATGAGTAGATCTTTTTCTATGATTTTTAAAAATTTCGAATGTTCATGACGTCACGCGCCCCTTCCGCCTGGGCGGGACCCCCCAGCCCACTGTGACGTCACAAACACTCGAAACTTTGAAAAATCATAGAAAAAGGTCTTCTCACTCTAGAAGATCGCGGTTGGTGTAAAACTTCTCAGAATGAGGTCTAGTTTAGAAAAAAATAACAATAAACAGTTTTTCCGACCCATGCGCACACCCCATTGTTCAGGAAGTCATAAAACGGAAAGCTATTCAACATCAAAAAAGGTTTATTGATTATATTATCCAAAATCCGATGCTTAGAGCCTATTAAATGGTCCATAAATATAAATTATCGGATATTTTTTTTTGGATGTTCCCTCCCCACCATCTAGATCATCCCTCAGGAAGCAAATTTTTGAAAAACTGAGATCTGCTATGAAAATATTTGGAACAAAAAGACGTGGAACTAACTTTAGACGTCTTTTTTCTGCCTTTAAAATGTCGAAATTTTGAAACATTATTGAAGGTGAGACGTTTCCCAGTACATTAGAGCCTACGGAGATAAACAAAAACGTAATCATCATCAACGATCATCCCTCTATCCCGCGAATAGCGAAAATGGTCTAATTTTGGCTCAACTCACCCTCATCAAAAAATTTCAGTTTTAGTGACTTTGATTTTTCTTCTCTCAACTGGTTCTTCCTCAATTCGAAAACATCGCCCTGGAGATATGCGAATTGCTAGGAATTGCCTATCGACCATACGACGACCTTAAAGACATTCTTGAGGTCTCCAGAATCGATATTTTGCATAGTTGGGCGGACTTGAGCGGTAAAACGAGGTTAGTAGATCAAGTCTGCTCCCTCAGCCACGTGCTTCTCGACGTTCTATCTAAAATTGACACATCTCGAGACAGTCATGGTCTCCCTCACTACCGACGGTAGGAAGCCCTGTTTTCGTAAAAGTAAAAGCAGTGAAAAAATGGGACGAAAACCCCAAATTACTTCTTTTCTTGCAACATGTGTTGAGAAATTACAAATGGGAACTTAGATACCATGTTTTAGAGTTGGATTTTGCTTAACCCTAATTGGGCCATGGTGTCGCTAGTGTCACCGAAAACATCTCAGGAACTCCAAGCTGTCCCAAAGTGTCATCGGAGTTTAATAGAGTTTAAATTTAACGGACAGAGCTGAATTTTATGAATCATTTTTCGTAAGTTATTAGAAGTCAAAAAATGATGTTATGCTTAAAATTGTGAACATTTTTTCATCGATTTCCATGGACATTTTTGTCGTAATTATATTTTGAGACTTACAATCACCCACAAAAAAATTCTGCGGTGACACTTAGGGACGTCTGCTGAGTTCCTGAGATGTTTTCGGTGACACAAGTGACACCATGGTCCAATTAGGTTTGAGAGATGGTAAAAAATATCAATTCAAAATATCAAATTTAAAAAAAACTAGAGTTTTTTGGATAATTTTCTCTTTCTGAAGAATCGATTCAAAATTTTGAGAATCGGGTCGATTCTTTTCAGCAGTTAATTGAAGAAAATAAATAATTAGGTATCAATACCGCATCATTTTTTTTTCTTTTAACCCCCCCCCCCCCCCCATCAACATCCAAATCCCTGATTTCTTCTTCCTCCATCTCGTTCAGTTAACTTATATTCTCTTT
This sequence comes from Apolygus lucorum, assembly GCA_009739505.2. NCBI lineage: Eukaryota > Metazoa > Arthropoda > Insecta > Hemiptera > Miridae > Apolygus > Apolygus lucorum. The sequence continues at coordinate 10,193,770 of CM019174.2, read as the reverse complement.
TCAATCCTAAACCATATTGTCTTGCTACCCTCTACCTAAGTCTCCTAGAAGTGATGTAATTTTATTTTACATTTGGTTATTAGAAGTTCCTTCGTTATAATGACATGTTATGCCGAATGTAATAGACGAGCCCGTAAATAAATAATCACTGTAAATAAATAATCACTGCAACCAATAACCACCACAATCACAATGTCAAAAGAAAATACATGACAATCACCAGTAGACTGTTTGTCACCATGTTGTCCCCCTAAAAAATGCCCATTTGTTAATTAACTAATTCGCACGTTTGTTATTCACTTTATAATTCATGATGTCATTCAATTATCCCCATTTTGTATAATTTATGGAAGGTTTACGAAGAAAAATTACAGGTTGTCATTTACCTCGAATAGGTAAGGGAGACTATTTGTACATAGATAGCTAGAACTAGATATATTTGATATAGTAGGTAGATGATTAATTGATACTTTATTATTTAATAATAGATGAAGATAGATAATAATAACGATAGATTATTTAATAATATGATATAGGCTTAAAAGTTGAATGGTTTAATTTTGTTCATTAAGTATGACTTATGCTTAAAAATGCATCGTTTCTTGAAAAAATCGATACTTTGTAATAAAATCTTTACGATTTTTAAAAGAATTTTTCCTAAAAGATCGATTCATTTTGAAGAATCTGACATCCTTTTTCTTGGTATTAGACAGGGTATTCCTTAACCCTAATTGGACAATGGTGTCACTAGTGTCACCGAAAACACTAGGAATTCCACAGCTGTCCTAAGGTGTCACCAGATTAACTAGATTTAAATTGCAATATAAAAATTAATGGACAGAGCTGAATTTTTTAACCATTTTTTGTAAGCTAGGTATTAAAATCCAAAAAAATGGTATTATGACAATTTTTTTAACGATTTCTTCGGAATTTTTTTTATAACTCTATTTTGAGACTACCAATATCCTTCAGAATGTTCTGCTGTGTATTAAATTTGAAATTGCAATTTAATTTTGGTTACTCCGGCGACACCTTAGGATAGCTCTGCCGTCCAAAGTAAGAAAGCCGTAGAGAAGCGTCCATCTTGATTTTAATTTTTCGAGAAAAACGCAAAGTTTTTTAGGTCTGGTATTCTCATTGGTCAACATTTTAACCTGTTTTTTTTCGTGAGATGATTCAGAATACATTTCTACGTCTTTCCCTACAAGAATCATAAATTTTGGATTCAAACTCATGATTTTATGTGAGCAACTGTTTTCTCCGTTGTACTGGCAGTGATAAAATATCATGCGCGCAACATCTGCGGTCTTGCTATGGCTTTTCCTCATTGCGTAAATTTTTTACGTTCTTTTCCCGTTGTTTCCCACAGTTGCTGTGGATTTCCTGAGATGTTTTCAATTAGGGTTCAATTAGGGTTAAAGGATGGATCTGTATTTTGGATTATTATTTTCAATAATGAACCTTTGGAATCGACCAAGAAATTTTTTTAACCGCCCTCTCAAAATTTGGTTGTTTACGTTTCAAAGTAGGTACGTAGAATCCAAAAATCGAATGAAAATTTGGCCGTCCGTCAGCCGTACGCGGCACTTTCCTTTACCGATTTTGATGAAATTTGAGGTCTAGTTGTGCCCCGAAGGTTTTGGTAGATGTAGGTCGTTTCTGAAGGTTGAAAAATAAGGGCTGCATTTTTCAAAACGCCCAAGCCCAAAAGAAATAGATATTAAGGTATTGTTTTTTCTTCAATTTAAAATAGTATTGAATTTTTAGAATCGAATGAGATCACCCAGAGCTCTCTGTAGGATCAACCGTTCTCTCCCTATGAGAACTTAAGGCTTAGTCTTACGATAAATCAGAAACACGACTGTGAATCGCAAAAGACGCCCAATCTACGTTGAAATTTTATCTGACCAAAATGCGATCGTTGTTCGTTTCTTTGAGTTTTACACAGTTTTACGCCCTTAGACTCCAGTAATCAAATTTCCTAATTGAAGCAACAACTTTTTATTTCTTAAACATCAACCTGATTGTCAAGCAAAAATTTTTGGTTGGTAGGTAGTGACAATGGCAAAGCTGTGTTCATTGCAAGCGAGTGATACAGGGAAAAAATATCAACCTTTGTGTAATAATTTGCAGCGTTTTTTTCTCCGTTATTTGAAAGTTTTTTTTTGTGTATATTTTTAACTTTTTGTCCTAAGTGTCACACCCTCAAAGCTGTCTTCTGAGTGCTGCAGCTGATATTTCAATTTTCGTAACCAAAACTTTGAATGTTTCATTGAAAATTCGCTCATTGAACTCATGCTGCAAGTAAGGAATTTTTTTATGTTGAGATCACCTGTCTGCAAAAATATCTCATTTGATCAGCTGAAATTTGCCTCACTTCCGTCAATGAACGTTCATATGCGATCACAGCCGTATTGCCCTTCAAAGGTCTAGGGGGGGGGGATGATTGTCACAATAATTGATTGACTGGGTGACTTCATTCGTAACCAAAGCATTAAAGATATACTTGATCATTTTTCATTAACTCTACACTACTAAATTTTTCCGTTTTAAAGAATACGTCATCGTTTGAATTCTTTCCTCTAAACCTGCCTCCTGGATTCCAAATCGGACCTCGAATATCATTCATTTTGGCCCTCCAGTAACTAATTTCAGAGTCAAGTAGGTCATTCGAATCATTTGTACCCAAAACAGTCAAGTATGTCTTAAATGAAAACACTTTGGGTCGTGAAGACTCGAAAAGTTGCCTCTTGTAATAATTATTTATTACACAAGTTTTTATTTCCCGATTTATCTGGCACGTGTACCTTCTCCCGTCTGCGTCATACCGTCTTATCTTTTCCACGGACTCAAATCACCTTTCCGAGAAAAAAAAACGTTCCTTGTTTTAAAGATCTATTTTTATAGAAGATGAATAAATGGATATTTGTCATTTGAATGGTGTTTAATTGAATGACGATGCAGTAATTTGATCGACGTGTCTCTTCGAATGGATTTTCATCGTTAAATTTGACTTTTCGCAATGGCTACAAAATCTTGAGTCATTTTGAAAAAATATGTCGTAATTTTATTTCCTCAAACATGTCAAAAATTTGCGCCATTTGAAAAAATTTGAAAAAAAAACCATTTTGAAAAAAAAAGTCGTAATTTTATTTCCTCAAACATGTCAAAAATTTGGGTCGCCCTAACATTAAAGTTTCCGCTCTCATTTTGCGTTTTAGAGCTTTTTGTACAACTAGGGTTTTGCTTCATAATTTTCAAGTCACGAAATCACTTTCGAAGTTCGATGAATTAAATATTCATCGTTAAATTAGATTTTTCGCAATGACTACAAATGGTAAAATTTCGATGAAATTTCCCGGGTTGAGTCTTTTCGAGTCAGTTGAATTTCATCAACTGTGTACAGTCGTGTGAAAACTTCTACTCTTCACGATCATCAGCCCACTGAGTTGATTGGTGAAATCAAAATCAAATTATAAGAAGTACTTTAATATTTTGTACAAAATTTTTGGATTTTCCGGGACTTGATAATTTTCTCGTGTTTTACTCGATCTCGCGACCCGCAGTCTGTCGGGGTGCCGCCCCTGCGAAACACCGATATGACCTACATACATTGTTTGGGTGGCTATCGATCGCATCCGTGACGTCACCGCTCCTCTCCAGCCAATGGACGTCCCGTACAACTTCCTCCTGTCGTACTACGAGAAGGCTTTCCCTCTCCCGTGGAAACCTCCTCCGTGGAAACCTCCCGGACTGTTACCCTCGTCTGCGACCACGCCTTCCGCCCTCGGGTTTTATTGATAAAACGCCAAACCTGCCGCCCTCATCTGCCCTCAACGTCTTCCCCTACTTCGGGGAGAGACATTTGACCCCCCTCCACGGTCCCCAATGATTTTCCCCTTCAGACGTAAAAGCAGACTTAGGTCCTTCGGTTTCGGATGTAATTTGTAAACAACGGATTCAAAACACGCGGCGTCAACCCCTCAAAACAGCCGATTTTCCGCCACCGCGTCAATTTCCAAGAAATCCACAGTCGATGTGCGACTTGATCGATTTACCATTTACAAGTAAGTCTTTTAAGCTGTCTATGAACCTTTTAAAAACCCAAAATCGCATCACAAGTGTCATTCCATTCTCTACTTCAGAGTTGAACGACCTCAAAGCGTGCTTTGAAGCCTTTCAAGATGCACCTTTGTCACTGCAATCTCTTCCTTGCTCTACCATATTGTTCCCTTAGCATCCATTTATAATTTACTTTTACAAGCTTTTATTTAGTCTCACCTGTCCCGTTGTATGTCGGTCTGTAATCAAACCTTGCTATTTAAATTTGATCCACTTTCCGGTTTCTGATTGAGCTGAAATTTGGCATGCATGTATTATTCGGATGACAATGCAATACTACCATGACATAGACCTGATTATTAACAAAAAAAATTTAATAAACAATAAAAGCTTGTTTTAAAAAAGTTTTTTAAACCATGTTTTTTTAAACTATAACTTCAAGAAGATCATATTTTTAATGAGGGACACAATTCTCATGAAATCAAATGGATCTTGATATTTCTGTTTTCAATTTATTTTTTCAACAAATTATTTCAAAACATGCTATATTCTCCAAACGACCCAATTTTTCAACCACCAGGTCCCGAAATTCACAGTCGCTGATCCATCGTTTACTAATTCTTCATAATTTCGCTACCTATCTATCGTATACACCTTTCAAAACCCCAAAATCGCACCACAAGTGTCATTCCGTTCCCTACTTCAGAGTTGAACGACCTCAAAGCGTCTTTAGAAGCCTTTCAAGATGCACCTTGGTCACTGCAATCTCTTCCTAGCTCTACCATATTGTTCCCTTAGCATCGCTCTACTGTATAATTTACTGTTATTATCTACTGTTACGTACGGAATTTTTGCCACTATAACTTGAATAAGATCATATTCTGATTGAGGGACACAATTCTCATGAAATCGAATGGATCTTGATATTTTCGTTTTGAATTTATCTCGTCAACAAATTATTTCAAAACATGCTATAAATTCCCCAACAACCCAATTTTTCAACCACCACGTCCAGAAATCCACAGTCGCTGAACGCCTTTTTTCATCCATCGTTTACTAATTTTACATTAGTTCGCTAAGTCCATAAATCTTTCGCTTACCTAAGTCCATAAATAAATCGCTTACCTGTCCATAAATCTTTCAAAAATCCGAAATCGTAGGCATCAAAAGGGTCATTCCGTTCCCTACTTCGGAGTTGAGCTACCTCGAAGCCTTTCAAGATGCACTTTTGTCACTGCAATCTCTTCCTATCGAATTCAAGAGTTTCCATACCAATTCAAGATTTTCCAAACCAAGAAATATGAATTTTGCACAACTAGGCCCTGAACTCGTTAAAAGAGAAAAGAAGAACACATCGATAGTTTTCAGGCTTCAGGCATTTGGAAGAGATGCGCGTAAAGAAGGGATGTACTTACATACAGAAGGAATTCATGGATTCTTTCATTACAGAACTTTAAATTAGGTGTTGTTCATCGATGGAAACATTACTTATGTTCAAACTGATATAAACTTGTCAACTCAAATGTTCAAACGGTTCAAAAACAATCTTGAATTTGGTTTGAAAAAAAATTTTTGAAATTGGCTTGGAAAATCTTGAATTTGGTTTGAAAAAATCTTGAATTTGTCTTGGAAATGCTATTTAACCTACTTTCATTATCTACTGTTGTTTGCCACTTTTACATCAAGATGGCCATATTTTGAATTATGCCCACCATTCTCATGAAACTAGACCTTGATATTTCGGTTTTGGATTGATCTTGTAATAATCACGAGGAAGCTGTTTTTTTTTGTACGTGATATACCATTTAAAGTCATCACAAAATTGTTATAAACGGTATCTATCTACGTATTATTGGCCACTTTCAAAATTTATAGTTTTCCTTGGCACTAAAATATTACGATAGCGTAGCAATAAAAATACGAGCGCGAAGACATAAAACTCCTGAAATGTCAGTAACAGAATCGATCGGGCTTCGTTTTCGAATCATTGACAAAATTTTGTGAGTTACAAAGTACCGAAATTTACCGATTGTAATAAATTGTACTATTCAATGAAAACTATACGTATTATCGTAGTAGAATAATACTAATATTTACTCATTTTTATTGGCTGTTATTTTAATGGAGAATTTGCTTGGTCAGCAATTCACGAAATATTAATATTTTTGTGAGTTTATTTTAGTTTGGAGCACCTTTGTTAAATTTGAGCCACAGACTCACTTCAGACGAGGATTTCTGCTCTTTTCGTGGTTTCCAAGATCCATTGTTTCGAGTAGTAGGTACCTTATTAACTTATATTTACGAAAAATGTCTGCCAAGCGGGTGTGGCGCGTAGCTTCCTCGCGCCACAATGTAATTTCTCGTCAACCCCGATGCTAACATTTTCTGATTCACTGTCAAGCGGGTTGGGGAATGAAGGAGATGATGACGCCATTTCATATTGCGACGATATGAATGATTTTTGCTTCCGAGCCTACCAAGGTAGCGGAAGCTTTTTCACTTTTCAAGGTTGAAAAAAAAGTTTCTCCAAAATTGAAATTTCCACTCTCGTTTTACGTTTTACACCCTTCTGAACGATTTTGGTTCCGTGTCTGTCTGTCTGTGTGTCTGTCATAAAAACCTTGTAACGTGCGTAACTATACGAAGTTATTGTCCGATTTCGATGAAATTTTCTGGGATTGTTCAGATTAACGTGTAGATGGTCCCCTATGAGGGTATTGAAAGGTACTTAAAGATTGGTGTTTTGAGATGAATACGAGAAAGCTATGTGCCACACCCACTTGGCAGACTTTTTTTAATTGAGTATGTTTCCTGTTTGCGCAGTTCCAATAATGTTTTGTACAAAACTATACCTAATTTGGAAAATAAAGCCAATTTCTGCTGAAAATTTTTCTGGAGGTAACAATACGTACAAACTTTGGTAAATTTACTAAAGTGAATCAAGAGATTTTAAGGGTATGGTAATGGTTAACATGGTGGTAGGTAAAGTCCATACCTACCTTGTTCGAAATTTTTAATTATTCTGGAAATTATCTTCGATCTACTTAATTTTCTTTCCGGTCACTTAAACATAATTAAATTCCTGGTCAGGTGGGCCGTACGGTTCACTTTTTTATGCGTAGCGTCTGTCTGGGACGTGTTCAAACTTTGTTTTTCGATTTCCTCAGAGTTGGGGAAAGAGGAGTTTGATCCTTTTCCCCCCGGGACCCTTCAATGGGGTATGTCAGTCAATTAAAAAAATTTTTTTTTTCAAAAGATTATGGCTCAGGAATAACGGTTATAGGGTCTGTTCATTGAGAAAATGTTTAGAAGAAATTAGGGAAGCTAATAAAAGTTGAAGATTTGAGCGATGGCAGCAGGATGTGATGTAGCAAGTTGCTCGCCTTGAAAAAAATATCCATGCACAGAGAAGAGATAAAACCCTTTCCTGCAGTGTTGCCAAGTAGGGTTTTTTTTTTCTTGACGGGGTATTTTGGGGGTTTTTACCGACGAGTCGGGGGATTTGGGGAGAATAAAAATGAATCAGCAATTAAAATAGCAGCAGGTAATATATTATATTCAATGGAGCGAAAAACTTCACCGAATTTACCAATGTCTATCGTGGGCTCAATGGACTATAATTTTGGAGTTTTGGAGGACAAACTTTTTTCGATCTTTGATCTTTCGCAAGCACACACACTGATAAATTCTTAAAGTTTATTCGTCCGTTCGCGCTCGTTACTATTAGCAAACTTGAAGTTTTGAAGAAATTGAGAAGGTTTTGGAGATGGGGGTCGAATGCAACCTCACTGTTTGACATTTTGATTTTTTGTACAAAAAAGTACCCTACCTGAAGAAACTAGTTTATTTTTTAAAATGTTTTTAATGTTTTTTTAAAACCTTTATGACCTGAAACATATATTGCTAATACAATAATTGCATTGTCTTCAAGATCCACTCCGCCCTCAAATCATTAATAAATTACAATCTACTACTAAAAAAAAAAAAAAATGCATTGCATTCATTGATATTTTTATTTTATCCTTAACTTTTAGGGTTTTTCTTTTTTGGGGGGATTTGGGGGTTTTTCGAGGTTGGCTCAGGGGGTTTTGGTAGCCGCTTGATGCTTTCCTGAGTAAAGTAACTTTTCCGAAATGAGAAACTCTTGGAAACTACAAAAAATACTACACATTCGCCTGCGGCTTTATGTAAGAAGAAGTAAAATTGTTTTAAAATGAGGAGAAGAATAATAATTTACTTAAAATGAAGTTAATACTATTTAATATACGAGAAGAATTAAAATGAGGCTATTAGGTATTTTTTTGTAATTGGATTCCAGACGTGTAATGGGATTCCAGACGTGGAATGGGATTACTCTATTCCAATTCCTGTAGTGGTAATCGAAATTGCAATTTCTTTTTCTGATTACAAGTAATGGGAATAGGTTTGTACAATTATTATTACTTGTAATCAGAAAAGTAATAGCAATTTCGATTCCCATTACAGGAATTGGAATGGTAATTGCAATTACATTTCTTTAAAAGGAATGTTAATTTGTAATGGGAATGGGGATTCCATTTTTGCCCACTCTGTCACCCACCGAACCCTAAAGGGTTCAAATTCGATTTTCAATGAAGCGGACAAGTTCGTCTTCTGCACAAGTGCTGGATCTGCTTCTGGACAGACAAACGTGTCAGTCGAGATGAGGGTCGTAAATCCTTCCATTTCAAAGGCCACCAGAAAGGTTTCCATTTTCCACTTTTCTAGGTCAGTTTAAAAATAGTCCAGCCGGTGCAGGTACCCTGCTGCCTCACTCAAGCAGGTAGGGAAACAGCGACCCTTGAAGGACGTAGGGACCTCCCTTGTGCCCTTCTCCCCCCTCTTGGAAGTCTAGCCAGGTACAGGTGAAACCGTTTTCCCAAAACTTCACGTCAGTTTGTCTTCAACAGTCTCGGTGTTCTCGTCTTTACTATCCACTACTCTTCGTTTTCCTTCATTAACCTTTCAAACTCTCTGTCTTCAATGGACCCCGTCGAACCTGTAATGGACCCCGTCGAACCTGAAGCTGAAGCACCGTGTAAGTTATTGAATTTTCAACTTAAAAGACGCAGCTTTATTCAAACTTGAATTCAAGGGTGGTTTTTCAACTGGAGCAAAAATGGCCAAAACGCAATCTTACTGGGGAACTTTTCGGCATCCAACTGGCGCAAGGGTCTGGAAGACTCGCAATTGAACTGGAGCAAATGTTATGGCGGAAAAAAACGGCATTTATTGAGAAACATTACGCACCTTAAAACGTAGTTTTGTCAACAAGGGTTTGTGGTTCTGACTAGTTTTCAGGATCCTCGGTCGAGTTGTAATGGTTAGCTACAGCCTACACTGCCGTCCTTAGCAAGAAGGGCGCATCTCCGAAAATCAAGATTTTCAGTAGAAGCACTTTTCGTTTTTTAAGTTTCGCGTCCAGTTAATTATACTTTTATCCCATTTTCGGGACATCATACGGTAGGTCCAATCATTCTCCAACTTACTACGGCCTTTAGGTTAGGGGTGTGTAAGACACGGTCATTTGGCGGATTCGAATCCCAAACGGTCACTCATTACAGAGACCAGGTCTTTTGAATCCGTTCATTACGTTCACATACCAACTCAATCAGTGAAATGAACCTTTGTAGATTTGTAGAGAGGCAGTTGGGTCTTTGATAAAACTAATTAATATTATGGAGAAATAATGTTCAATAATATACTTAGCTTGGGCTCTTGATGGCAAGAAATGAATAAAAAAAATATTTTGCCTGATGATTCAGTTAAGTTGTTATTTTGAGACACTAAAGTATCGATACTCAAGCCAAACGGTGCATGGGATATCAACTCGAATACGATACAGTATCGATACTTTTGTAACAATACCCAACCCTAGCGCTTTTTTTCCTCATAGAAAAATAAGAAAATGCGCTAATTACCAAAATACAGTAATTCATAAATAAGGTTTTTTTATTGCAAAATAATAAAGAGTTCTTACATTACGATCACTTACCAAAGTGGTTAACCGAAGAGTCCAGAAACCAACAAATAATTCGGATTTGGAATTTAAAAGGAAGCGATCAGAACACAAACACAAGACTAACAATCAGCCGGTCAGAAGTCACACAAAAAACGAGCGAGTTTACTGCTCACTAAAAAATGAAGAAAAGTGAGAACTAGAAGAATAGTAAAACTAGCTAATCTTGAAAATCCGACGTAAACAAAAAAAAAAACTGACGTCAGATTCGGATTCAGCGCACCAAATACCATAAGAAAAGCGGTGAAAGAATGAGGCAGCCAGACCACCCCTAAATTTTGTTATCTTGTGTAATTGATATACTTAGGAAGAGGAACAAGTCATCGATCAAAGATGCTAAAACAAAACATATTCGATGTCAGTGAAATTGAAACGAGTGAGTCGGTAAACCGAACCAGTTGGAATCAAACAAACAACATCCATAAGGATCCATATTAAGATTCAGGTCGTGACTCGAAAAAATGCTGAGTCGAAAAACCGAACGAGTCCGAGTAAGTGAGGAGGCGATTTGAATGAATCAAATGAGCTAAAAGACAAAAACGAACGAAAGATTGATTCGAATCGTATGAGTCAGTCTTTGAGTCTTTTTTGTCTTTCAGGTCATCGATTCCAAAAGAATCATTCGTTCGTTTTTGTCTTTTAGCTCATTGATTCATTCAACTCTCTTTTTAGTCCATAGTTCATTCGGACGTAATACTGCACTTGGATGATGGAAGTTGGATGAAGGAAGAAAACCACTCCTTTCCGTTGATACCTCCATGTAAAAATGTTGTTGATACTTCCATAGAAAACCACTCCTTTCTGTTGATGTAATCCATGGACCTAGAATCCATGATGTACTCCCAAGTAATTTTCACACATTCTTGATCCATGTACAAACATGGATGTATACAAATACATTATACATCCATGTTGCGGGCAATTAATTTGTTTTGTTGGCCTTCTGCAGTTGTTTTCGGAATTTTTCAGAAATCTCGATTGGTGGGTTGATGAACGAATGACCGTGTTAATTTTGGCAACCCGTTCAGTTCAGACAAGGTCGTTTTGAAGATAAGGTCTTTTCAATACGTTCACTCCTGACCGACACAACTCTACTTTAGGTTTATTATTTTCAATAATGAACCTTTGGAATCAACCAAGAAAAAAAAAATTTTAACACCCCCTCAAAATTTGATGGTTTACGTTTCAAGGTACGTAGAATCCAAAAATCGAATAAAAATTTGGCCGTCCGTCCGCCGTACGCGGCACTTTTGCCACTTAGCATTGACCGATTTTGATGAAATTTGGTATGTAGGCTCCATTTGGGGTCTAGTTGTGCCCCGAAGCTTTTGGTTGATGTAGGTCACTTCTAAGGGTTCCAAAATCAATTTTGAAATTTTGAAAACGCCCTAACTCAAAAAATTTCGATATAAAGGTATGACTGGAAAAGCCGTCAAGGATAAACTGGAGGGGGTCCTATCGGAAAATCCAGGGTGGTCTTCAGTGGTTCAAATCACGAAAATTCTCAAAGCTCATGGGACTCTCCAAAAGAAATTTCCACTTTTAAATTTTTGCCCATTGTATCTTGCGATGTAGAGAGATCGTTTTCTGCAATGAAAGAAATTTTAAGTGACAGGAGACACTGTTTTACACCTGATAATTTGGAGCGTGTAATTGTTGTCCAATATAATATATAGTTCATCTTTACATTTTATACCTAGTTCGTATAAATGTATAAAAGTGAATAAAAAATGTATAACTGATTTTTTGAATTGCTTGTTTACTTTACGTGATGCTTCATAAATTTTTTCTAGGAGAAAAAAGGGCTAAAAAATGTAATAATATGGGACATCCTTTCTTAAAATACTGAAATTCCAAAGTCGTATGCAGTTTTAAGGGCAAATGCATATTTTGCATATTTTTCCAGTTTCCGGTGCATATTTTCGGGAAATTTTCGTGCATATTTTCCGAGCTCTACTCATGAGCTACCCAATCCCGATTTTACCCAGCATTTCGTTGGTCTCATTCGATCTGAATCATCCTCATCTGCTTCCACATCGATATCACCCCCACTTCTGGATGAAATCCACGCGCGACCCCGCGGAGGTTACTGTGTCGACCCTTAAAATATGCCCCACCCTCGGTTGACCTGATCGGATTCCCCTTCCACTGCAGTTTCAACCCCTACGACTTTGTATCGACACGTCAGTACTCCAGTGCATCCCCTTTGTTTTTGTTGTTTCATTCGAGTCCGCTCTTCCGTTGCCAGTAATTCTCCATTTTGAGGCAACATGAGGGTAACTGTGAGATGTGCGTACCTACCTATTCTGGTTTTTTATGTTAACAATTTATCTCATAATGTTGTTTTTTTTTACACAACCAACTACTTTTTGTGAAATATTATCTCGGTTCGCTCTTCTTTACACGAGACTCACAATTCATTTGGAGAGAATTTTGAAGAATATTTTTAGTATGAAAAATAAGACGCATTTCATTAAAATCAGATTTGGAACAGTCTAAATTGATTTAGATTGTGGTTTATAATTTTCAGTAATCGAGATAGAAGGGATGTTTCTATGTGCGGTTTCACGTATCGAAGATCTGGAAATCGAATTTTTAAAAATTCTGTACGCCGTTTTTGACGAAATTTAGAATATGGGCTCCAAATGATTAATGTGGGTCACTCCTAAGGGATTTTAAAAATGCCCTGATTCTATTTAAATACAACTTTCGATACAATTCGACATTTTGTTGAATTTTTCTACCTGTAGGAACTCACAATTTGGACGAGCGATAAATATTTACAAATATTGATAAATATCGTTCTTGAACAGCATCATACTAAGGAAATACCAAGCACGTTTGTTTTGCAGGTGACCAAATAACAAAGGACACCGTTGTATAATGCAATTACAGCCTCGGGTGTAGTTTTGTAAACAAATCATTCCTCTTAGTTGCAACATAGTCGTCCTAATCATTCACTAGGAAGTCAATGTGTCAGTGAGGATCTCTGCTATCAACTCCCTCTGATGCCAAAGAGTCAATTTTCTTCATATTGAGTCGAATGGCATTCAAACCCCCTAGAATCCGTCAAAGTCTGTTGTTTTCCGCATAATATCGGGACTACAACTACGATTGATTCTATAGAGAAATTAATCAGAACTACAAGTGGCTAGCGCCGACCTAGGGATCTTGAAAATTTTGAGTAAACAGTTCGCTCGCGAAATATAGAGAAATCAGATCTTTTTGCAGAACATCTCTTCAAACCTTTTCAACTATTGCCAAATCAAATACCAGTCAAAAATACAACACCGGCGGAAACAATTTACGAACTTGAAATACAGGGTTCGGTAGGGAGGTATGGATGATTTGAAATAATAGCTACACACTCATTTTCAAATGAAACTAAAATTTTATTATTTCAGTGTGTACCTTGGATGATGCCATTATGAAAATTAAAGAGGAAAAAAATAAAACATTTATTATGTACGAAAAATAACATTTCCTAGGCGCCTCATTTCGTGGAGATGTGGTGTGGCCTCCTCGGTCACCAGACCTGACACTTTGTGACTATTTTTATGGGGCTACCTCAAATCACGTGTATACCTACACAAACCACTTACACTTGAAGCCCTGAATGAAGCAATAACTCAAGAAATTCGAGCAATACCATGTCCAATGCTACAGAAGAGTATGGACAACTTCTCACAACGTCTACAGGAGTGTGTGGACAAAAACGGACACCACTTATCAGATGTTATTTTTCGTACATAATCAATGTTTTATTTTTTTCCTCTTTAATTTTCATAATGGCATCATCCAAGGTACACACGGAAATAATAAAATTTTAGTTTCATTTGAAAAAGAGTGTGTAGCTATTATTTCAAATCATCCATACCTCCCTGCCGAACCCTGTACTTTCAGTGAAACTGAAAGCACTTAAAGTTGACATAAAAAGCAACATTAATGCAAAAAAAGCCCGGCTAAGACCTGATATCGAACGTGTACTAGTCAATAATATTAGCGAATTTTCAAGAATTTTTTTTTAGAAACTTGGAACTTTTTGAATTTTTTTCTAGGAATTACTACGGACATATCGTAGTAATAATTTGCAATATTTTTGAACCCTTCGGGGTTCCCAACTATCAATTGAAAATGTTGTTTATCACATCCTAGAACGATTACTTCGTAACTTGACTAGCGATAGTTCAAGTATTTGAGTTGTTCCGTATGTACCTCCTTATTTCTAGGGATGGCAACGATACATCAATGTACGAGTATGAAATTTTTATCGACAAATTACGTTAGATATGTCGACATGAAGGAACGGTATTATTGGACAATATCGATATATAGCATTTCCACGCCAAATTCAAGATTCTCTGAAAAAAATATAAAAAATTAAGTTCAAGGTTGTTTTTGAACCGAATTACACATCAGTAGAGAGTTGACAAGTCAATTTCAGTGTTTCCATCGGTGATCGTCGCCCGCAAAACTCAACACCTACCTAATTTAAAGTTCCGTAATGAAATAATCCAACAATAAATTATTCCTTCTGTATGTCCATTCCTTCTTTATGCACATCCCTTCTCAACACGCATCTCCTCCAAATGTCTGAAGGTTGAAAACTATCGATGTATCGTTCTGCTTTTCTGTCTAGCGAGTTCAAGGCCTAAATTAAGCAAAATTTACATTCCTCAGTTTGGAATATCTTGATTTTATCTTAAATTAACCGGTAATATCGCGACTTGTTTCCGAAGTAAAAATTAAATATTATAAAGAATGGATGAGAAGAGACGCCTGTACCTGTAAATGCAACAAGTAATGTTTCCAAATTATTTGTTGCTACTTACGTGATAGCTTGAATTCAGACTGTTCACTTCAGCCCTGGTGTTAAACATTGGTAAATTTAGCTTGAGCCACAAAGTCAGAAGTAATGAAGATGCATCTAGATTAAAACTACCTACTTACTTCACGCAAAGAATCAGTTTTTCTCAATTATTTTCACTGTTGAAAGACTACTCCTACAGTGTAGCGAGGTAAATTTTAAATTCTTGCATTGCAATCGTGAGGGTGTCAACGATTTTTTATGTTTTGTTAGAATTTGCAACCCCGAAAACCCTGTATACTGACGTGCGCTAAGAACCATTGCCTTCTACATTTTCGCACTTTCAGTTTTTCATCTACATCTTCTAAACCACGATAATTTATGCCCAGTAACTTTTAAAATAAGGTCAAATATTTACTTCAACGAGTTTTTCCAAGTAGATCTTCTGATGTATCGAATCTATCGATTTATTTGTTAAATTCAACCCACGCCCCGTCCTTTAGACGTTGAAAATGTGTTACTACGTTTTTCGCTCGATCATATTGAACTCTTTACGATTTCATTTTATCGTTGATGCGTTTTATCTTCGAATTGAGTAGTTCACGGATGGTCGGCTGCTTACTGAAAAGTATATTTGTTGACTAATGGCACAACTTTTTTTGTCGCCTTCCCGTTTCGTCGGTAATTTGAAAATGCCAAAGTATTCATTGAAGCTGGGAAATCGCATTGTTAACGACTCTCAGCGGCCATGAAATTATCAACGGAGGCAATTCCGCAGTAACAATCGAATAAAGCGCAGTTACCGAAGTATTATTTCCTCCTTACGTGAAAAAAACGTTAGCAGTTGAGTGAATTCGAGAATAGTGAATGTGTCAGAAATGCCTCTAAATTCCTCTTCGTTCACTGTTGTGTGACCGAACAGACAGACTGGGTTGGCAGATGCGTTCTGGTTAACTCCGTACTGACCAATATACCCAGTGGTCCCCAGGTTGCTGTTAGGTTGTTGGCATGAAGAGTTAATCTGTCAAAAGTGCCTCTTCATCCCAACACCGCAGCTGCAAACAGCGGACATCACATGCACGTTCTCTGATGAATCTGGTGTGAGAACGAACGGACAGACTGGGTTGGCAGATGCGTAGTGGGTAACTCCTTACTGACCAATATCCCCATTGGTCCCCAGGTTGCTGTTGTGTTGTTGGCGTGAAGAGTGAATGTTTCAAAAGTGCCTCTTCATCCCAACACCGCAGCAGCAAACAGCGGACATCACATGCACGTCTCTGCAGAATCTGGTGTGGGAACGAACAGACAGACTGGGTTGGCAGATGCGTAGTGGGTAACTCCTTACTGACCAATATCCCCATTGGTCCCCAGGTTGCTGTTGTGTTGTTGGCGTGAAGAGTGAATGTTTCAAAAGTGCCTCTTCATCCCAACACCGCAGCAGCAAACAGCGGACATCACATGCACGTCTCTGCAGAATCTGGTGTGGGAACGAACAGACAGACTGGGTTGGCAGATGCGTAGTGGGTAACTCCTTACTGACCAATATCCCCATTGGTCCCCAGGTTGCTGTTGTGTTGTTGGCGTGAAGAGTGAATGTTTCAAAAGTGCCTCTTCATCCCAACACCGCAGCAGCAAACAGCGGACATCACATGCACGTCTCTGCAGAATCTGGTGTGGGAACGAACAGACAGACTGGGTTGGCTCATGCCTACTGCCTACTGACCAGTAATGGTCCCCAGGTTGCTATAGTGTTGTTGGCGTGAAGAGTGAATGTTTCAAAAGTGCCTCTTCATCCCAACACCGCAGCAGCAAACAGCGGACATCACATCGTACATCTCTGCAGAATCATGGTGTGAGAACGAACAGAAAGACTGGGTTGGCTCATGCCTACTGCCTACTGACCAGTAATGGTCCCCAGGTTGCTGTTGTGTTGTTGGCTTGAAGAGTTAATCTGTCAAAAGTGCCTCTTCATCCCAACACCGCAGCAGCAAACAGCGGACTTCACATCGTACATCTCTGCTGAATCTGGTGTGGGAATGAACGAACAGAAAAGACTGGGTTGGCAGATGCATTCTGGGTAACTCCGTACTGACCAATATCCCCTGTGGTCCTGGTCCCCAGGTTGCCGTTGTGTTGTTGGTGTGAAGAGCTAATGCCAAAAGGCCTCTTCATCCCAACACCGCAGCAGCAAACAGCGGACTTCACATCGTACATCTCTGCAGAATCTGGTGTGAGAACGAACAGACAGACTGGGTTGGCTCATGTCTACTGCCTACTGACCGGTAATGGTCGCCAGGTTGCTGTTGTGTTGTTGGCATGAAGAGTTAATTTGTCAAAAGTGCCTCTTCATCCCAACACCGCAGCAGCAAACAGCGGACTTCACATCGTACATCTCTGCAGAATCTGGTGTGAGAACAAACAGACAGACTGGGTTGGCAGATGCGTTCTGGGTAACTCCATACTGACCAATATCCCCTGTGGTCCCCAGGTTGCTGTTGTGTTGTTGGTGTGATGAGCGAATGCCAAAAGTGCCTCTTCATCCCAACACCGCAGCAGCAAACAGCGGACTTCACATCGTACATCTCTGCAGAATCTGGTGTGAGAACGAACAGACAGACTGGGTTGGCTCATGCCTACTGCCTACTGACCAGTAATGGTCCCCAGGTTGCTGTTGTGTTGTTGGCATGAAGAGTTAATCTGTCAAAAGTGCCTCTTCATCCCAACACCGCAGCAGCAAACAGCGGACATCACATCGTACATCTCTACTGAATCTGGTGTGGGAACGAACAGACAGACTGGGTTGGCAGATGCGTTCTGGGTAACTCCGTACTGACCAATATCCCCTGTGGTCCTCAGGTTGCTGTTGTGTTGTTGGTGTGAAGAGCGAATGCCAAAAGTGCCTCTTCATCCCAACACCGCAGCAGGAAACAGCGGACTTCACATCATACATCTCTGCAGAATCTGGTGTGAGAACGAACAGACAGACTGGGTTGGCTCATGCCTACTGCCTACTGACCAGTAATGGTCGCCAGGTTGCTGTTGTGTTGTTGGCATGAAGAGTTAATTTGTCAAAAGTGCCTCTTCATCCCAACACCGCAGCAGCAAACAGCGGACTTCACATCGTACATCTCAGCAGAATCTGGTGTGAGAACAAACAGACAGACTGGGTTGGCAGATGCGTTCTGGGTAACTCCGTACTGACCAATATCCCCTGTGGTCCCCAGGTTGCTGTTGTGTTGTTGGTGTGATGAGCGAATGCCAAAAGTGCCTCTTCATCCCAACACCGCAGCAGCAAACAGCGGACTTCACATCGTACATCTCTGCAGAATCTGGTGTGAGAACGAACAGACAGACTGGGTTGGCTCATGCCTACTGCCTACTGACCAGTAATGGTCCCCAGGTTGCTGTTGTGTTGTTGGCATGAAGAGTTAATTTGTCAAAAGTGCCTCTTCATCCCAACACCGCAGCAGCAAACAGCGGACTTCACATCGTACATCTCTGCAGAATCTGGTGTGAGAACGAACAGACAGACTGGGTTGGCTGATGCGTTCTGGGTAACTCCGTACTGACCAATATCCCCTGTGGTCCCCAGGTTGCTGTTGTGTTGTTGGTGTGAAGAGCGAGTGCCAAAAGTGCCTCTTCATCCCAACACCGCAGCAGCAAACAGCGGACATCACATCGTACATCTCTGCAGAATCTGGTGTGAGAACGAACAGAAAGACTGGGTTGGCAGATGCGTTCTGGGTAACTCCGTACTGACCAATATCCCCAGTGGTCCCCAGGTTGCTGTTGTGTTGTTGGTGTGAAGAGCGAGTGCCAAAAGTGCCTCTTCATCCCAACACCGCAGCAGCAAACAGCGGACATCACATCGTACATCTCTGCAGAATCTGGTGTGAGAACGAACAGACAGACTGGGTTGGCTGATGCGTTCTGGGTAACTCCGTACTGACCAATATCCCCTGTGGTCCCCAGGTTGCTGTTGTGTTGTTGGTGTGAAGAGCGAGTGCCAAAAGTGCCTCTTCATCCCAACACCGCAGCAGCAAACAGCGGACATCACATCGTACATCTCTGCAGAATCTGGTGTGAGAACGAACAGACAGACTGGGTTGGCAGATGCGTTCTGGGTAACTCCGTACTGACCAATATCCCCAGTGGTCCCCAGGTTGCTGTTGTGTTGTTGACATGAAGTGAATGTGTCGAAAATACCTCTTCATTCCGACCCCACAGCAGCGAACTGCGGACTTCACAAGTGTATCTCTGCAGAATCTGGTATCTTTGGTGTGGAAACGATCAGACATCTGAATTGACAGATGGCTACTATTTCCGTTCTGACCAATATCCCTTAAGATCTCTTGGTTATTGTTGTGCTCGTGTTGTTGGAATGAAGAGTAGAATGTGCCAAACAGCCTTCTCATTCCCACGCACCATCACCTAACTGCGGCCTCCACTAAGCATTTGCTGTAAACTGTGAACTCGTCCCTGATGAATCTTGGGTCCTTGGATAGGAATTGTCTCATTAAAAATTATGGATTATTCTGTACTACGATAAGTAATTTATCATATTTTTTATGTCTCCAGGTTGTTGTTGCGGTGTTGGGATGAAGTTGAGGTGCTTTGAGAGAAACAGCGGTGCCAATTCTTACTACCTTTTGGACAACCTCGGTGCCGACAAAGACTCATCTACTGAAAAACAGGTGAGTGTGATTTTTAATTCAATATCCACTCATAAGTGGATAGGGTATCTTTTTAACTTTTATTGATGACGCATTTCGTCGCTCAAGAGGCAACGTCCCCTATCGACCATTTTTACGAAACAGGGATCTTGGGTTATTCCAATTCCTCTTTTACCGTTGCTTAGAGATTTTGGCTCAAATTATTCCTACTAGACGAAGGAGTCAAGGGAACTCCAAAATGACAACAACCCCTTTCAATATCGTTAATGGCAACAGTACGTAGCAACCAGTTTTTTTGCTCCTCCCGAAAAGTTGGGAAATGCCGAAATGGTCGAAACAAACAGCTTGAATCGACAACGATGGTTGTTCCCTTACATTTAGAGAATCATCGTTTCTGTGATCATAAAATATTGCGTTCATAAGGAATTTTATTTCCATTCATTAAACAACAAAATTGGAAATATTCTAATAGAATAACCAGATTGTATTTCTTCTCAATAATTTAAAGTTAATATTCAACTAAAATATATACTTAGTTATGGTTCAAGTGTGGTTTGTACGTGTTGACTCTTCAATTATTTAAACATTTGGGATCAGTTTTACACTATACAGTACGCTAGGGTAAAAGCACCAATTAATGACACTTCAAGAAAAATTTTGTGGTTTTTCAACAATTTCTCTCGTATTTATTAATCTTTCCTCACAATTGAAACTTTTCCCCTTAGGCCAACATCAGTTTCTTCAATTTTGCTCATTAGAATTATCAAAACGACAAATCAATTCATTTATTTGCTTAAAATTTGGATGCATCTTTTTTCTCCTATTACCTACATGCATTCACCAGTTACTGACAGTGTGAGGAACCAATTACTGACACCCTGTATCAGGTTCAAATTATTTTCATTTCCAACTTTAAAATAGAAAAAGTAATTTACTTAGTACCTATATTTTGAAATCACAAAGCACAAGTTTTCGTGTTTTCAACCTTCTTTCTCAAAATTTTCGACAAATTGGAGGCGAAATCAAGCTTTCGAAGCTTTTTCGAAGATGCATAAATTCGAGACAGTTTTTTAATGATAGAGAATAAGAATAGGAGGAAAGATACGAGTAGGTTCCTAGCAGGGAGAGGGGTGTCAGTGACTGGATATGCTCAATGTTAGTATCTGGTGTGCGTACATCCCAAATACTGACACTCCCATAACTAGTTACTAACACCTCTGTTATGATATGGATCCCTTGCTTTTTGCTTCCTCACTACCGAAGGTAGGGAAGCTTTGTATTCGTGAAAGAAGTGAAAAAAAAAATGTCCTCCAAAATCAAAATTTCCACTTGCTTTTTGCGTTTTAGAGCTTCCCGAACAATTTTGGTTCCGTGTCTGTCTGTCTGTCGGTCTGTCTGTCTGTCTGTGGTCAATCCTTGTCCCGGGCAAAACTATACTAACCTGTGGTCCGATTTTGATGAAATTTTCAGGGATTGTGCGGGTTAGGTCCTAGACGGTCCCCTATAAATTTCAGCACCTTCGGATCAGCTGAGTGAGCTCCAAGGCCATTTTCTCTCCTGTTGAACGCAGGAAGCTGAAATTTGAGAGGCAGGGTCAATGGAGAATGCTGAAGGTGCCTGAGTGGTCACTGATCAGCTGAGTGAGCTCCAAGGCCATTTCCTCTCCTGTTTTTCGCCAACTGATTCTATACGTCCATGTTACAATGAGTGAGGAAGCTATACTGCCCACCCAACTTGGCAGACGTTTTTCAAAAGGCGGGAAGCAACATCGCATTCTACGTAAAAACCCTAGTTAATTAGGCTTTGGAACTAAAGATTTCGGAAAACCCCAATTACTAACACAAGTGTCAGTAATTGGGTAAAGGCACGTTTCTGGGTACCCAAATCCTAACACGGAAAAATGTTATTTTATCAGTTATTTGCACTGGAATTGTGTATTCTTATTAGTTAATATCAATACTGGAGCGGTAAAAAGTAAATTGAATGTAGAAACAAAGATGAAACGGTTATAATAGATGAAATTGCGACTCACCTCCTTAGCAAAACCGCTAACGATCGGACTGCAGGTGTTAGACTGATGATAAAACTTCATTCCCGAACCCCTTATCGTCAATGCCGACTAGATTTTGGCGAGAATCTGTAGAAAATAACTGTGACATTGATTTGGTGCCAAATTTGAATCCCTAGGTGACCAGGAACGCTTATTTTTCAAGGAAGAATGAGCATGTGTTAGTAATTGGGGTGGTGTTAGCAATTGGTTCCTTCACCCTATGTGTTCATGAGCGTCCATACAAAATCACAACATATTTACAATGTAGGGACAGCAGTCTTTTTTCCATTATTCCTAGCTTCTTGTTATCTGTGAACGTAAATGTATCTCTATAGAGGGCAAAATTTATTTAGCTGGGAGAGTCAAAATTTATCTTTATCATCCTGAATCTGCTTGGAATCATCGTCAACGACCAAATCGAAGTCAGAGCTGCTTGGTAGGGCTGCAACATCGATGTTTTTATCTAAACATCGATGTTTTGAGTGCGATGTTATCATAACATCGATGTTTTACTTGCGATTCTATCAATGTTTCTTCTTTTCCCCTGTTATCTCTGATCACTTTCATCAAGCTGATGTTTGTAGTTTTCAGTTCAAGTGCCTCATTTTTATAAATATATTAGGTGTTATGTCCATACCTTTTTTAAAATTTTTTTTATTTGTTTGAAATTTTTAAATATTTTAAGAAATTATCTTCGATCTACTTGATTTTCTTTCTTGTCACTTGAAAATAATTATATTTCCGGTCAGGTGGCCCCTTTCGGTTCACTTTATTATGCCTTTGCCTGGGACGACTTCAAACTTTGTTTTTCGATTTTCATACAATTAGGAAAAGAGGAGTTCGATCCTTTTCCCCCCATGACTCTTCAAATACAAAACGTTGTGACTTATTGGTGAGATATTATTCCATTCTCGAAGTAGGTACACATGCTTTTCCGAAATTCAAATTTTATAGTGGAAGCTTCCGCAGCTCAAGAGTGATACATCTACACAGTGTTAGGAAGTTGTTATGGTTGACATGATATTCAGTTTGGTGCTTCGGGCAAAACCCTCATTGATTAAATTTTCTGCTCAAAACACGGTTTATTGAAGGATTGAAAGAATTGAATTGAAAAAAACCGATGTTTTTGGTCGATGTTTTCGTTTACATCAATGGTTGTTTTTTAAATATCAATGTTTCCATCGATGTCGCAGCCCTAATTGGGGGTCACGAACTCTTCACTTCTGGAACTGGAAATTTATCGACTCCTTCAAACGGAAGCTTCACAGACTGGATGTTTAATTGTAGGATCCAAAATTGAAATTGACCCACGAAATCCATTCTTGCGACCTCGTCGAAAATACTTCCAAGATCCCCTCAAATCTCCCTGACATGTCTTTCCGGAAATAGCGTTGCACACTGCGTCAGCCGTCAGAGACACCGTGGATAATCCATCTTCCTTATAATAGAACCGTCCAGTCACAGCTCATCTCGTTCCTATCCATTTGACGTGTCTTTTTATAGCGAGATTTTCTGTAGGTAATGAAAATGAAGTGTTTTTCTCGTCGGTCGCCATTTTTAGGACGTCCCACAGTAAGACTTGGGCGTCCTTATGCGATCGATCTGGGGTAAAGTTGGACAACACTCAACAGAAAAAAAAAATAACCACACAGTAATCCGTTTTAGACCATTCTGAATCCAAATCAGCGAAAAAAAACCATAGGTGTATGTCTGTGTGTGTGTGTGTATGTGTGTGTGTGTATGTGTGTGTGTGTGTGTGTGTGTGTGTGTGTGTGTGTGACAAAATCTTGTGTCGTCTGCACAGGCCTTAGTACTCAACCGATTTTCCTGGTTCTTTTTTTGTTCGACGCGGAAAACTATCTAGTTGTGCACTACGTCGCCGGAATTTCGAATTTTGCCTTTTAAGGGGGGGAAAGGGGGGGTTGATGATCAAAAAACGTGCGTTTTTGGGCATAATCTTGTGTACTCTGCCCAGGCCTCAGTTCTCAACCGATTTTTGTAGTTCTTTTTTTCATCGACGCGGAAAACTATCTAGTTGTGCACTACGGCGCCGAAATTTTGAATTTTGCTTTTTAAAGGGGGGAAAGGGGGGGTTAATGCTTAAAAAACGTGCGTTTGCGGGCATAATCCTGTAAACTCTGCCCAGGCCTCAATTTCCAACCGATTTGTGTTTCTTTTTTGTTTGACTCAAATAACTTCCGAATTGTACATAATTTCACCTGAGTACCAAAATTCGCGAGGGGAGGGGGCAAGTGGGGGATAATATTCATAAAATATCCGATTTTTCAATATTTCGGTTCCTTTACTGCTTACTAATTGTACCCAAGCTTTGAAATTGAGGAAAAATTCTCATTATAGCTCCGTATTTTCATGAATTATTCTCTGTACCACCATGGAACTAATAGTGGTGCCACCGTGGTGCCAGGACACCATAAACCGCATATTTCGTGTTTTTTTTTTTCTTTTTTTTTGTGTTTCACCTTGAATACGGATGTGAACCTCGACGGACCGCCTACTAAAACTAATAGATGAAAGTTCAATGTTACGACGTATTCCCGCTTTGGTGCCAGACTGGCACCATTGGTGGTGGTTGGGGGGGGGGGGGTGAACTCGAAATCGCATATTGGGTATCGTAGATCATGGATTTTAAAATGCTCTTCAGATTCGAGGCTCCCATGCCGCTAGAAATGTTTTGTTAGATAAAGGTGAGGGGGGGGGGTCACTATTTCTTGCCTAAACAAATAAACCAAATTACATCCAGTGAAACAGTTTTATCGCTTACCAACTGGTTAACTGATCTAATGCTTATCCAATGGGACGTCCCCTGGAATGCATGCATTACTAAACAATATGTTTTATCGTTAGTGACGCACGAGAAACGACAAATAAGTAGGTCGGTACTCACGAAGAGGTATCATGAAAGCCCCAAGTCTGAAATTCTCCGACTCTTCACAAATATGATAAATTCTAAAAATTCATGTCATTTCCAAAACAATTTGAGCTCGTAATTTTGCTTCCTCGACGGTTTACAGAAGGCATTTGCATCCACAGATGGTCCCCCAAGAATTTCATGTTTGGAAGATCATTTAAATAAATTGAGGGTGAGACGAATGAAGTCCTTTGTGTTATTTATAACTGCTTTTTATTCTGGGGAGCTTTCAACAACCCTCTGGTTGTCATCATCAGCCCAAACAGCAAAAATGTGTTGAGTCGTTGTGCCTGTTTGGGCTGATGATGACAACCAGAGGGTTTTTGAAAGCTCCCCAGAATAAAAAGCAGTTATAAACAACACAAAGGACTTCATTCGTCTCACCCTCAATTTATTTGAAAAAAGGATAGTCCCACCCAAGAATATATGAAGATCATTTATTTATTTTATTGATTTATTTATTTCTTAAGTTGTACAATTCATTATATAAATTAATTCAATCACCTTTGCACTTAGAAAATAAAACAACTTTATTGCGAGGCAGAAGGCAAAATGCCTGTAGCGCCCCACAAGAGCCGCGCCAAACTAAAATTTGATTATACAATACATAAAAAACAAACAAAAAAAAACAGTTATTTCCTCTCAATCGATCTCATTATTGCTCTTATGTTTATATATATATACTACGAATTATGTTCTCTGCTTCCACAACTCCTAATTGCAGTATCCACTCAATTACTACTTTTCTATATTCAGAGCGTGTAAGTTTACTTGGGGATTTAAGGGTTGAACTCAAGATACGATGAACTATATCGTCGTCGTCAATTCACAATGGCGTAACTCATTTTCTTCAACTTTTCAGGAACGAAAAAAAACTATTTCCCGAGTTAATGTGTATAATTTTTACACCAATAACATTTCGGTTGTGATTACTAAGACCCTCTCCTGACTTTATAGGAGCAATTCTTGCTTGGAGAAGCTTTATAACATACATAAATGAGATACGCCAAAATGCATCAAAATATCTTGAGATACGCCATTATGTTCTACGCTCCTTAGCTATGTTCTTCGTGATGATTCCATGATTTTTTGTTGTTGTAAAAAGTCAATAAAATTTAAATAATGGTGTTATTATTTATTTTTCGTCATTAAGTAAGCAAAGTACAGTAATAAAAAATAAAAAAAGGTAAAAATTAAAATCTTGGTGAGCATTAAAGGAACATAAAAAGCACTAGAATACAAGCAGTCTTTTTCTTCTTATAGGGAATAGAACAGTCTTCAGATAATTAAAAAGTACAAAAATCACATTCTGGGTTTACTAATTTTTAAGTCCAATATCACATTCTGGTTTCACTAAGTCTTAAGTCCTGGGTTTAAGTTTTATTCTGGGTATACTAATTGTTAAATCCAATATCACATTCTGGTTTCACTAAGTCTTAAATCCAACTAGCTAATAATTTCCTTATAATCCTTAATTTCCTTATAATCCAACTAATAATTTGACTTAAAAGTTAGATAAAAAACTAATTTACATTAATTAACATCAGTATCAATATCACATCAAAGATAATCACATAGGTAGTGGCCCTCATAACTATCCGTACTCAGTCTTAAAAAAAAATACTTTTGGTGAAAACTGACTCGCGAAATTGAGCACTCTTATAAAATGAATAGTCAATGCTGTGGAATATAATAAAATTAATGGTACTTTGTCTCTTCACTGGTTCTTCTTTTTTTCTGCCAGCTTTTTTTGTCTTATGCTTATTTCGTCATGTGGGAGTGTATCATAGAAAGAATGGCAATCACTTGGTATCATGGGTTTTAGATCCTGAAGATCTTTAAATTTGTCTAAGGGCACCTTCATTTTTTGGCTCAGTGCTTTTGGAAAGGGGTAAACCTCTCCAATTTTTAGTGACCGCAAGGGTCTCCGAGGGAGTTCTTGTAACTCATCGTCGTACCTCACTTTGTAAAAAATTCTCAAAATTCTCTTCATTCATGGCTTCAGGAGCGTCAATCAATCGCTGCACTGCCGTCTCTGAAATCAAGTAAAAAAGTAAAGTTAAGTAAAGTAAGCAACCATCTCAGGTTGAAGGGATACAAAAGTACCTACTTTAGCTGTGTAACACAGGTAATCATTTATTGTTACCTAGTTTCTAAGCATCATCTTCAGTTTCGTCACATTCAAATAAGTCCAAATCCTGGGTGTCAATTGGTCGCAAAGTGTTTGCTGGTAGCAACTTTATCGTACCATCCTGTTTAATTGCTTCGAAAAGCTCGTCCAAATCTTGTGATGTCATTTTTACTAAACAAGAGAAAAAAGAGCTTACTAATAAAGGAAAAATGAATAAAATGATCAACAATAATCATGCATTTTACTAAAGCCTTGCATTGTGCGTATCTCGTAGCCAAACTTTGTAGCTGAATGATTAGTTTAAACCCGTTGAAAACAGGTAAATCGCATTATCTACTGAATGATCATTATGTAAACTGTCTCTAAAATGCAAAACAGATCAAAAA
The DNA here is from genome assembly GCA_009739505.2 of Apolygus lucorum. Lineage (NCBI taxonomy): Eukaryota > Metazoa > Arthropoda > Insecta > Hemiptera > Miridae > Apolygus > Apolygus lucorum. Next base: position 10,166,695 of record CM019174.2, on the reverse strand, counting down.
AATATTGTTTTTGTTCTTACCTTTGGTGTAAAATCTTGAGAACTCGCGAGGTATTCAAAACCCCATGTTGAACACTGAGATACGCCACCGGTTTGACCGTTTTAGATACGCCATAATCTCTTATCAGCGTTTCTAGCGCATTCTTTTGAGATTTCGTCAAAACTGATGTTTCCACGAGAACCGCCCTGAAATTCTGGATCCAGTGATATAAAAAACTCAAAACCCGATTTTTTTGAGTTACGCCATTATGACTTGACGACGACGATATACATCACATACCTACTGTGGGGATCTAGCAGTTCGTGAAAGCGCATGCTTAGGCGTAACCACATTCTCAACCAATCTGAAACGGGTATGATGGTCATGCTGATGGCTATCACGGACATACCTGGGTTGCGATGGAACATTAGTAGAAGCGATTTTAAAAACAGTTGGCGGGGGGTGAATACCTTAAACTCGTTTAAAAGATCTACGCTAGAGTAAAGCCGCGGTTTTTTCGTAATAACCTTCAAGATATATCTTTGCATAACATTTATTCTTTCTAAATGCGTCGGATATGTACACCCCCATGTTACAATGCCGTATTGGATGATTGATTGAACAAGTGCCATATAAAGTTGACGAAGCTTGTCTCGTCTGAATAGGTACTCTTCTAACATAGTAAAAAACGTAAAGAAGACTCCTCAATTTTTTATGGATAACATCTACATGCGTTTTCCACGTTAGATCCTCTTCAATCATAATACCGAGGTAACGAAAACTAGTCACTCTTTCCAATCATCAGTTGCAGCAGTGTCCACATCGGCTCCTGATAATATCAGGAGCATATTATGCCAATTTCTCAATTTTCTGGTCAGCCCTGATTCTGCTCAAATTCAGAGGGAAGTTTGGTTCTTGGCTTTAGAAGATTTCTTATAGATTTCAATCAGTAGGAAGAATCGTTAATATAGTAGCAAACAAACATACTCAATCTTGTTGCTGTAGGACAGTTTAGAATGTTATATAAATATGGTCGTGAAAATCATCATTATTATTAATTTATTAGTGGAGCAGCAGCTGCTCAATCATACAATACCTTAATTTTATGCCATTGAGTTCTTCTTAAACAACTTTGATACAGATTCTTAGACAACTACTGGAGTCCTTGTCCACCTTCATTCCTTTTACAATGTTCAGTAAAGTGTTTTTTCTCTCTCTTCATCTTGGATACAGAGCCATCTAGTGGACAAATTTGATTGTTGCAAAACAATGTGAATCTGAAGGTACTTATTGAGTATTCGGGGATGAAACAGCATTCAAAACCCATTTTTGGTTTATTATTTTAGATAAATATGATCACATGATCTCACAGCGGGGGGTCGTTCCGGGTTAGTATTTCTCTCATTACCAGCGCTCAGTGGAAAGTTGTGCCTAAATTTGAAATTTTCATGGACTTTTGAAATTATTAGCGCATTTCCCTAGGGAATTGGAAAACTAATTTGCCGCTGGAATCATCACAATTGAACAATAATTGCCGAGGAAATGTGGGAAAACCCTTACTGAATAAACTTATGAAGGCGCCCACGCTCTCGGATTCCTATGTTTTTAGAATTGAAAGAGGCCACTAAGAGCTGTATAGAATAATAATGAACCATTGTGACTCAATTTGTAGCATTTTTTACGTAATAACACCATTCTGCACACAATAATGTGTAGTTGAAACTAAGTAGGTTTACTAGACAAGGTAAACGGTACCCACCACAGGGTAATTGCCCCACATTCTCCCAGGTTCTCCTTGATAGAATCTACTCGATACAATTGCGCTGACATTTCCTTCATTATGAACCTCCGTGTGGTTTACTCGTTCTGGTTTTTTCTTATATTCAACGTTGGCCTCGTTTCTCTCAATGTTTTTCCATTTTCGAAAGATTTATAGCGTCTTGGGTGCCTACTTCGCTACCAATTGCATTTAGAACCTTGAGAGAGCTTGTGGATCCTGAGAGTTGTCGTGGCATTGCTGAATAAGTTGGTACAACTGTATTTGTGACAGGCAACACAGAATGTGGGATTTTCGAAATACGTCATAAACACATTTTTCGACCGAATTTAAAACCGCCGTAGGCGCGGAGGAGGAGGCATATATAGCATAATATGCTATATATATTATATAGATAGTTATGTTTATTTTTTGGCACCATTTTGTACAATTATTACAAGAAGAAAGAACATTAAGTGGTGTGATTTGCTCTTATTACCTACCCGACGTTAGGCTTGGTCCGTGTTGTAGGGTACGATCTTAACAACATAGCTCCCTCTCGGTAGATAAATTGATAAATACGTAGATTATGGTACATAATTTGATTACTACATAAATTATCGACACCTTAAAGCACAAAGGCGCAATGTCCATCAAGCTTCCGCATTTGTTTGTAAATTTCAGAAAAATTCAAATTTAACAAAACTATTGTTGACCTTCTTGAAACTTAAAGCTTCAAAATTTCTTGAAGAAATCAGAGAATTTAGTGTAATAAGCCATTCTTTTAGGAATTGAGCATTGTTGAAAACATGTTTTTTCTTGCTCGACTCCAAAGGTAATATTATATTATTGAAAATAATAAACCAAAATGTGTCCCAAGAGTTTGTAATAATGATAATATGAGATATTACAATGTGAATAAAATATCATAGTTTAAAAAAATCGTCGTCCCATGACTCACCAAACTGTCAAATCTCCTCCTTCGCGCGCCTTTGGCACTATAGGGAATTTGCCTCAATTTTAGTTCTGGAATTTTATATCAAATTTTATAATAGGGTCCTAGAATAACGTTTAACGCCAGGAATATGTAAGGGAAAAAAATTACCGTAGAAGAAAATGCCTAAACAAGTGAAGCCTCTGTCAAAAAACTCGGCGAAGATGGAGGAAAACTGATCACGTCACTCCCCAGGGTTCCTCACGCAAAACTGTGCTCTGGCGAAGCGTAAAAGAAGTTTCGGCAAATAGTGTCAGAGAATGTCAACAGGTAGAGTTGTAGGCGCCCTCGTGACCACGTGCAATGATCCACTCAAATCATGTGATTCAAATATCAAAAGCAATATAGAAACTAAATAAGAGAAGTTGAAAGCTAATAAGTAGAATCGTATTGTAAAAAAGAGTGAGAAAAATTGGTTCTTTTTGTCACTTTCGTGTCTGGGTTCTTTCTTCCAGTTCGTGGCGCACAGTTCGTGTGTTCGATCACGTAAGCTAGTGGTTTCATGAGCGCTATCAGAGGTAGCGCTGCTGTCGTAAGGAGAAACTCGTCACATCACAGACTCCTGGTTCATTTAAAATTTCCATCTTCCTTAAATTCTCTAAATTTTTTGGATGCGTTTTCGAGCAGCACACTATGGTTTTCTTCCATATCAGTGAGCCCTCTTTCGAAAAAAAAATGAGAGGCAAATTCCTCATTGAAGTAGGCCAAAATGGCTAAAAATTTGTCGAATTATTTCTGTGAAAATTTGCTCATTGATGCATGCTGCACGAGTGGGGCTTTTCTCACTTATCAGTTAAACTGGCTGGCGAAATCGTGTTCAAAGTTGGAATGATCATTCAAATTTTAGTAGAATAAAAGGTTTATGGGTCCATAACCTACTCAGTAACTGCTATCGTGTGCATCCTGTCGTAAGTCGATTCTGCAGCATCGATTCTTTCCGCGGGATGAGCCGAACCTCGTTCGTATTTCCTCGTGTTCCGGTCGTGAAGTCGGAACTGCGTGTGACCCTCGGAGGTATTCCGTCTCCCCCTCCTCTCCATCTTTTTGTTCGCCTTTTTTTATTGAAACAAGACACACAAAAGGAGCAGAGAAGGGATCGGGTTTTTTCTGTACGAGAGATGAAAGAAGAAAAAAAACGATTAAAAAGCGAAAATGATCTCTCGGAAGGAGTGACTCAGTCAGTGTAGCGAGTCTGTTCCCGCGTGTAGGTTCGCTTCTCGGACCAGCGAATTATCGAAACCGGTTTCCGTTCTTCGCCGGTTACGACCTTCGGGTGAATTTTTTCGTTGTGCGATCCAGTTTTCGAACGATGCAAAATGATAGCAGAATGGCATTTCGATTTGAAAATTAGCAGGTAAAATTATTAGACGAGAAGTTTCTCCGCTTATTAAAAATTCGGTTGAAGGGCCGCCAAAAAACGATTTTACTTGTATTTTTTGGTGAATTTTTTGTAACTCTTTGATTTTGATATATTCACGATTTTAAAATTTTTGTTTCTGAGTCAACCAGAGGAGGTGGAGAATTGTTTTCACTTATGAAGAATGAACGAAACTTCTGCCACGTGGGTGTGGCACATAGCTTCCTCGTATTCGGCAGATGATCCAATGCATAGTTGCCAATCAGCACTTGCTCTACTCTCATAGGGGACCACCTACTACACGTCAACCCGCACAATCCCAGAAAATTTCATCGAAATCAGACAATAATAACAAATAGACAGACGTGGAACCAAAATTGTAATTTTTGTTGATTGTAGAAAATGTAATTCTACCAAAATGTGAATCTCCTGGTCGTCCTGCTTCCAAAAAGCACCCACACGACTTGTTTTGTGGAGTCTTATTTTCAGCTTACCTAACATAGGTAACCTACTATATTCATGTTTGGGGTGGGGGTAAAAAATACTTATCATGAACCCTCACATCGCCCCGAGTCAAAAAAGTACTCACAAGACTATATTGGTACATTTTTCATTTCTAAACTTCCACCCCGGCAGCGTCTGACGCTACGTCGAACTTTAATCTACATTGTATCCGTTCCTATTCAAACCAAGACCATGAAATTTTTATCACTTATTCAATCAAAGGCATGTTACACAAAACCAGGATGGAAGCGGAAAAAAATTATAATAGGGGACATGCAAAAAATCAATAATGGTGCTGTTCGTAGGTACCAACTTTTCACACTTAGGTACATTTTCCTCAGTCACTATAAGAGATGTTCACTTATTTGTTTTCCACGCATCTGTCGTGCTAAGCTCTAAAAATGTGCAGAATTGGATTTTTGAAATTTTGTGATCCTGATTGTTGGGTTCAGTAACAACATTTTGTCAACACTTTTCCCATTTCCGCATGAATCCTTGCGTTTGTCGAAAAAAATTGATAATAGTTTCCGCTGATTTTTAGAGCTTGTCTATACGAACATTTAAAAAGAAATTATCAAGATCCTCCGAATGGTTCAGGAAATAAGTGTACCTTAGTGTACGAAAACGCAATGGGGTGCGCGCATGGGTCGGAAAAACTGTTTATTGTTATTTTAAATCTAAACTAGACCTCATTCTGAGAATTTTGACACCAACCGCGACCTTCTAGCGTGACAAGACGTTTTTCTATGATTTTTCAAAGTTTCGGCCGTTTATGACGTCACAGTTGCCTTTGGGGGGAGGGGCGCGTGACGTCATAAACATTCGAAACTTTGAAAAATCGTAGAAAAAGATCTACTCATCCAAAAAGAAAACGGCTGGTGCCAAAATTCTCAGGATGAGGTCTACTTTCGACTAAAAATTAAAATGAAAAAATCAGGCGCACACCCCATTTTACAGGAGAGCGAGTTTTCGACATCCTAATCTCGTCTGCGCGCGCTCGTTTCATCGAATAACGAATCTATTTAGTTTCTATTATCCATGTCTGTCTGTTCCATTTGTTTCTGTCCGTCATAGTGACCTAGGACTAACAAAAACATATTGAGTTCACCATTAACAACAACAACAGCTATCTGTTACGTTTATCCAAATTATCATTAGCGTGTTGGTTGTTACTAACTTTGATGGTCTGTAAGTACGACTTACCATTATCACAAAATTCTGTAATTTTTTACAGTATGTTCATCATATTATGTAGTTTAAATAAAATTATTTTAAAAAAATACGAAATTTTTTTTTCTGGAAGAAATTTGTTGTTTATGGAAGGGGTAACATACAAATAACATTTACAAATAAACCTAATAATTACATCTATTACCCTCCCTCTCCCGTTTAACTTTCCCGTAACTTTTTTTTCAACCTTGAAAAGGGAACCAATATTTCTTCTACTTTTGTAGATTCGTAAGCAAAATAGCCTCGAAAATCAGAATTTCCATTTGCGTTTGACGTTCAGTCCAAAATGGTTGAATAATTTTGGTTTCTAGTCTATCGGTCTGTGTCGGCAAATTCGTGTAGGTAACTGGGAAAATCTGTTTAGGATCCATCGATTGATTCTGCAGGAATAGTGAACGTTGGCGAGTAGATGGTCCCCTATGGATCGTGATCGGACCTCTCCGAATGTTCAAACGTCCTTGTAAAAATCTGAACTTGTTCAGTAATCATGTTGAGTAGACATTAGGCAGCAAATGAGCGAAACACAATTTTGAACTAGAATGATGGCTAGCGGTTCCGCGAGCAGTGTTGCCAACTGCCTTCGATTACACCCCCCCCCCTCAACCGCGGAAAACCCTTGAAATTTGATGATGGATGGAAGCTGTCCCTTGAAATTTCTCTCATCTACCCCTAACAGGATAAGTTATTAAACGTAAAAGAGAAATTTATAGAATCCTAGATAGATGTCTACTAATTTTGATTTGAAGAGAGGTTTCTTAGTACATATCGGTACATATCTTAGTACACATGCTCAAAGTAAATAAAACAATATAATTATGAATCGTAATTATACAACCTTTTTCGAACTTTTAAGAACAAAAGCCGTACAAAATGCGAACTCAAGGGTCAAACTGGAAATCCCCCTTAACCCTTACCACAAGTCTTGAGCGTTTTAGGTTTACTGGTGGCCTGCTCGAGGTGTCCACACACCTGTGCTTTATTTGGGAAATCAGTACAAGAAGGAAGACGTCTCGACAAATTATTGAAAGATAATGCATCATTTGTCAATATTGTTAATGTTCAGAAGTGAGGCCAACAATTTTGTCACCATTGACTGACATTGGGTCGTCCATATTTCGGGTCTTGGATCTTAAAAGGGCTTTTAAGATGACTGAGTGGATCTCAGATCGAAGCCGCTGCCTCTGCGTATTCAACACGCGTTTCCTAATAGGGAAGACGAACCAGCGCCATCTGCTTCGTTGAATCAATCAAACTGTCAGTCCTTAATTGGCTCGAAGACTGTAATTATCGCTTATAATTCAGCCCGGACTGTGAAGTCGCCTTGTCATGTCTTCCAGCCTGCCATATCTACATCGACAATGTACCTCTAATATGCACAAAAGTGCAGCCACATGTGATTTTACCCAATTATTTTTCGGTTTCCCATTTCATATAATAAATTGTGGAAAAGTAAAATGATAAAATGCGTTGATTGTAGTTTGGAGATAGAATACAACCATTATACCTACCTTAGTTTTATATGATATTTAGGTAGGTAATTCATTCTATTTTACAAAAAAAGATTATTTACTTAACACGTGTTTGTATTAGCATGGAACTATGCTTTAGCCTTGGACTCACTTGCCGAAAAATGTCACGAATATGTCACACGAATATGTCACGCGGAATGGGTAACGCGGATGGGTGACGAAATTTTCTTATGATTTTCACGTACAACCGAGCCGTTGGTAGGGAAATGGAACTTCCGCAATTGTAATCACACAGTAAACGTTCACCATTCGTTGGAAAGCTCCTGATTTATGTCGCATTTGTATATTGAGTGTTATATTAATGTGTTAGGTGTTTATCCAATAATGCGATATTATAAATAGTTAGTAAACAATCTTATGTGTCGCTAGCCTGGTTCATAACCAGGGAAGTTAGAAAATACCACAGTTCGTATCCATCGTAAAGCATAGTTCCATGTTTCTCGAATTTTAGCCGTAGGCTCTAAGTGAAAAGCATCCGGGGGTCCAGGGGGCTTGCCCCCTGGCGAGGCGCACAGCGCCGAGTTTTTTTCGTATGTTTCATCAAATAGCACAACTCTTCCGCTCCAATTTTTTATTCAAAATTTTTTCCCTCAATTTTGCAGGAAGAGCTTCAGTTTTTCGATGACAATGGCACCTTCGTGACCGTCGTGGTCGAGAAGAACCTGAGAGCCATCGATTTGACTCTACTTCTCGCTGTGAAGAACCGCGTCCGCAAAGACTTCTGTTGGTCCATCATTGAGCACTGGGTGGAACTTGGCACCGGTAAATATGAACAGTTACTCGAGTTGGTAGGTAACAGAAAACAATGGGCAGGAATCGAATTAACGTTCTGTGGTTCTCCATATGAACGCCACCTGAGCTAACTTCAAGAATCAGTACTTTATTCACAAGAATATTAAGTATGAAAATGATACATATAATAAATGGAGTTATATTGGAAGTATATGTGGAAAAGGAAGCAAAAAGGACCCAGTTTCTCCTTATCTTTTCTTTAATTAGGCTCTTCCACATAGACTTCCAATATGACTACAGAAGGAGTACAGAACAACATAACTGGAGTTTAGGGTACAAAAATACCTGATTTTTATGAAACTGTTTCTTGGTATAACTTTTTCTTCTTTTATACATTTTTCATGATAGCCTTGCTGAAGAGAGCAGGTCGCAGATTGGGCCGAAACGCCTCAAAATCTTGCAAATTCAATCTTAAAAATTCAAAACATGCTGCAACTTTAGCTCTGAAAGGGTCAATCCATATTGGTTTGAGGTCGTAGAATCTCGTAGAGTCCTTTTTATAAGAGTGCACTTGTGCTCTGGTAAATCCAGACATTTTAAACTATTTAAACATTATGGATACACACTAGTGAGATTGAATGCTGACTAAGTCTGATCCCTTGATGAATCAGGTCCTGAATACCTCTATTCTGTACAAATAACTACAGGAGACCAAAAAAACCGGCGCAGTTGACTTTTTTCCAGAGAATCAAGTTAAAATTGCTAACAGTTGGGTTTCAGTCAATCGTAAGGTCAATAATAAGGTTCACAGAGATTACGTGCCAAGATCCATCCATGTTTTCCCTCAACTATCCAGTTTTTTTCCTGTAATGCTCTCTTGAATTCACGATAGAAGCCTAAAGGACGAAAGATGACTTTTCGATAGTCTGCCTTCAGTGCAGTCTACGCAAGCCTTTCTTGTCATTGTGCCTCAAAAATAAATTTTTTCGAACTTGTTCCTTATCAATTAAGTTTTTCATAAATTTTTTATTTTTTAAAAATAAAGTTTACTCGCCGTTCAAATGGTTTTAGACGCGTGTGTGGTCGTAAGACTTCTTATGCCAGCGTTATGCAGCTGGGGCCCTCGGGCTGCCCAAAACAACGGTTCGACAGGCAGTTAAGAGGTACTGTGAAACTGGTAGCTACACCAGAAGGCCGGGATCAGGGCGTCCAAGGGCGACGGATCCTGCTGACGACCGTTTTATTGTGATGCAAACCCTTAGAGACCGCACCCTTAGACAGCTTTTGAGACCTCTCACTGGCTACGTGCTGCTCGGAGTGTCGATGTCAGCGTTCAAACGATACGAGATGGCTTGCTAATGTGAATCTTTACTCACCCTCCTCTAGTCACCCCAGCACACTGAATGGCTCGACTTCAATTTGCTAGAAATCACACTCCTTGGACTGAGGCACATTGGGCCTCCGTTCTGTTTTCTGACGAGTCCAGATTTAATCTGTACACTTCAGATGCAAATAAAAAAATTATGAAAAACTTAATTGATAAGGAACAAGTTCGAGAAAATTTATTTTTGAGGCACAATGACAAGAAAGGCTTGCGTAGTCCGCACTGAAGGCAGACTATCGAAAAGTCATCTTTCGTCCTTTAGGCTTCTATCGTGAATTCAAGAGAGCATTACAGGAAAAAAAAACTGGATAGTTGAGGGAAAACATGGATGGATCTTGGCACGTAATCTCTGTGAACCTTATTATTGACCTTACGATAGACTGAAACCCAACTGTTAGCGATTTTAACTTGATTCTCTGGAAAAAAGTCAACTGCGCCGGTTTTTTTGGTCTCCAGTGTAGATATCACCCCACTGGAAATATTTCTAAGCATAATAACCAGGGTATATGAAGACCTCTGAACCTTCAAAAGCCTCTGTACAGCATATTAGTACACTCCTGCTCTCTAAACCGTCAGAACTATTCTCCGACTAGAAATATTACTAAGCATAATAACACCAGGGTATATAAAGACCAGATGCATATTATGCCCCCTCTGTTGCCAATCCCTCTTCTGCCGAAGCCAATATCGTCGCTCCTCTGCCAAAACCACGAAACTTTAAAACTATCCTCTGCCAAAACCGCTAAACTGCAAAAATTCGAAAATTGGGCTAAGCATCACTTTGAGTAGTGACATTGGTCAAGTATCTCCTCCAGAAATTTCAACTCTCTAACTCCACTAGAACATGGTTATTTGAGTGGTATCTATTCCACGAATCTGCTGAAAATTTTTTTTCTCCTCTGCATTTTTGCGAATCTGACAGATACGTGAGTTTGGCGTAGTCGTCCCCATCACAAGCACAAGACCAACAACCAATGTGTTGACTCAATTCTTCTTCAGCCACTTTCTATAGTATGAATAAAATGTATACTTACTATAGAGAGTGAATTCATGAACTATTGCTAAGCTACTCTTTATTATATTCGTTCAAAGTAGATTACTATCAATCCAGGGGCCATGAATTTCATAGGGGACCATCTACACCCCAACCCGAACAATCCCTGAAAATGTCATCTAATTTGGGTGGAAATTGTTGAAGTTGTGGCTGTTACTAGGATGGCACGTTTGCACATGCACAGAGGGTACTATCAATACGGGGGTGATGAAACTCATAGGGGACCATCTACACCCCAATCCGAACAATCCCTGAAAATATCATCAACTTCGGATGGACATTGTAGAAGTTATGGCTGTTTCAAGGATTTCTCTTTTGCGCATTCGCAGAGTATACCATCAATCCGGGGATGATGAAACTCATAGGGGACCATCTACACCCCAATCGGAACAATCCCTGCAAATTTCATCGAATTCGGATGGAAAATGTAGAATTTATGGCTATTGCAAGGATTTCCCGTTTGCGGACCCACTCCACCAAAACCACGAATCTGCGTTTTTTAGGACATTGTGAGGTCATCTAGGTTTTTCATGATGATTTGATGGAGTGAAACCTATTTATACTTATTCTGTCATGTTGTAAGGTGAGGAAAACAGTGCAACAATCGAAGTATTGCTAGTCCGTAACGATAATAAGTTGCGGGGTAACTTTGGAAGCCTCTACTGAAAAACGATAAATTTTCAGTTTAGCGGTTTTGGCAGAGAATAGTTTTAAAGTTTCGTGGTTTTGGCAGAGGAGTGACGATATGTACCTAATACCTCTCAAAAATGCTCTAAAAATGGACTTACCTACTATTTAAAGCATAAGTCCTGAAGACGCTAAATGTTAGCGAAAGTGCAATCAACCAATAAACGCCGAAATATATTAACCCTCAACCTACCCCCTTCGGTCGTAGAATCCGAATTTGATGGTTAACTATATGATGTTTTTACCTTGTTATTTTAGCAAATTAAAAAAAATGCAAAAGCAAAAAATGTACAAAAAATTCAAGAAACATGGAACATGCTTTAGTCGTGTTTTGTCTGTTTGCTTTTTCCTTTTACTTTGTAAAGCAGTCTCAATCACAACAAAGGTATTCTTATGATTAAGAAATCGAAAACATATAAACCGTCGAAGAACACATCGCCACTAAAAGCCCGCGTTCATAACAAAATCTCGCGTAGGTTCCCAGATCCTTTGATTACATTCGTCAAGCCAAGCCAACCAACAACATCAATATAATCCCCTAATCGGTGTTGGTTTTTACCGCGAATGTTGTTTACAGTTCTTTTAAATCAGAGGTATATCTCAGCTTCGTCCATATATACAACTGTTTTGACAGTTTATAATTTAAGCATAAATTGAGGGGATGAAAACTAACGGCGATAAATTTTCCCTTGAAACGGGTCGGTTGTAAATGAAAATCATTACAAAATCCCGCTCTACTTTCACGGTTTCTTCATGTTTTTGCCCAGTTAGGTGATGGCTAAAGCATGTTCCATGCTATAATTGCAAATGCTTTTGTTATGGGCTCAAAATCGTTAGAATGGACAATTTTGAAAATGTTTACAACTGACATCCGTTTTGGAACATTCTAAAACGATTCCAGAAGTTTTTCCAACCTGCAAATTACCTACAAGGTGTATCAGATTCGACCCCGACTTCGAGGGTCGGCTCTAGAACTAATTTGCAACAACTTTGGTCATCTAACGTTATTTTTTATTCCACTAAAACCCCTCTTTTAGTGGAATAAAAATTAGTCGGAAAACTATCGATTTGGAGTTCATCTACTTGAAATGTTCAAACTGCCTTCGCTCGACAATCTACTGCAGCAGGAGTGCCAACATTGAAACATTCAAGTGGAAAAACGGGCATTTCCGAAAAGGGACGAATAACTCGTAAAATAAGACTGGAATCGAACTATAGGCTGCCTCCAGCTTCTTCCTCTTCTCCTTAGGAACCTACTTTTCTAGAATGTCTTCTTTATTTCTGCAGTAGTGTCCAACTAGGTTGATACTGGGACAATTTTTCATATCAACACCTCAATCACACAAATTTCACAATCTTCAGTTCAAGTTTTTCATACAAGAACTGTCGAGGGCCAATGAATCAATGAGGTTATGTTATGTTTGAGATGAAAATCATTAGTATTATTTATACTAACTTGAACATAATTTTCAGAACGAGTTCTGGAAGATCACGAAGACGTCCTCTCCATATACAGACAGACTGAAAGTGCAGCTAAAAAATACATTTTCCGGCGCTTCCAATCCAAATATGACTTCTTCACAGCACCAGAGGTTAATCATTTTTATTTACATTCTAATTACAATTATTTAGTATTTATTAAGATAAATCTTTTCCTGAATTTTCATTTAAATTCTAATTACAATTATTTAGTATTTATTAAGATAAATATTTTCCTGGATTTTTATTTTCATTCTAATTACAATTATTTATTATTTATTAAGATAAATCTTTTCCTGGATTTTTATTTAAATTCTAATTACAATTATTTAGTATTTATTAAGATAAATATTTTCCTGGATGGATTAACCCTTTCGTACCAAACTTTCTTTTTCGCAAGTCTCCCAAAAACTGGTTGCTGTGACTCCTCTATGTAAACCATAAATGGCCTCCCCATAATTTTTACTGATGTCATTCGTGCCCTTTTTGAAGGTGGGAACTATTCTTCCCACTGTGCTTACTACAATGGTTCAAAATCAGTACCTAGCTACCATGTACACCTAAAAAAAAACGTTGCCATTGTTAGGCAAAAAAAAATCAAAATTGAGATGAAAACTAGCCGTTTGAGCGTGATTGAGTCATAAGTAGGGACGTTTGGTAATCAAAATATTGATAGTAACGAGATACGACAATAGCAGACACTTATACAGGGTGTCTACACTTTCGATGGGCATAACTTCAGGGTTCGATTCTACAAGGTATTTCCAACAAAAATGTCTCTTAGCAATTTTCTTTTAACCCACTCAAAATTCCTTTTTTTTCACTTTAAAGTTTTTCTTCGCGTTTTCGACCTTACGGCACTGATATGGTCATAACTCCCTTATTTCTCCTGAAAATTCAAAACTGACTACACCGTTAGAAAGTGCGTTAAATTCCCAAGCTACCTATTGCAAAATCAAAATATTTCAGCAATAAAATAGTTTCAAAAAATCAAGTCAAAAAGCCAACTTTAAAAAATTTTCGAAACATGACTTTCTTCAACCAAAGTTTTCACTCTAAATCCCTGCCCATTTCGATGGGCGCTCTTCGGAGAAAACATGCTCAAATTGTCAGCTTTTCAACGGTCTATCAATTTTTCTTTTTAACATTCAAATTGGAAGAGTAAATTAAGTTTGAATGCCAGAAAACCTGTGTTTTACAAGCAAATCCAGTGTTTTAAGCGGTTTATGGCCCCCCTCGACCTCAAGATGGCTTGACTATTTTGGTATCATTTCCTATGTAATTTTTTACGCTGAATCAAATAGTGATACTTCCAGAAGGTTCCGACTGCTAGGAAGTGGATTTTTTGAAGAAAACCTTCGTTTTTCGTACATTAAATACGCATTATTCGTAAATGTGGTAGTGAGCATAAAGTAACACCTTTGAACTCAACAAAAACTTCAATCAGCTAGAAATTCGGTGTTTTTGTTGAGTTCAAAGGTGTTACTTTATGCTCACTACCACATTTACGAATAATGCGTATTTAATGTACGAAAAACGAAGGTTTTCTTCAAAAAATCCACTTTCTAGCAGTCGGAACCATTCGGAAGTATCACTCAGTATGATTCACCGTAAAAATAACATGGAAAATGATACCAAAATCGTCAAGCCATCTTGAGGTCGAGGGGGACCATAAACCGCTTAAAACACTGGATTTGCTTGTAAAACACAGGTTTTCTGGCATTCAAACTTAATTTACTCGTCCAATTTGAATGTTAAAAAGAAAAATTGATAGACCGTTGAAAAGCTGACAATTTGAGCATGTTTTCTCCGAAGAGCGCTCATCGAAATGGGCAGGGATTTAGAGTGAAAACTTTGGTTGAAGAAAGTCAAGTTTCGAAAAATTTTTAAAGTTAGCTTTTTGACTTGATTTTTTGAAACTATTTTATTGCTGAAATATTTTGATTTTGCACTCGGTAGCTTAGGAATTTAACGCCCTTTCTAACGGTGTAGTCAGTTTTGAATTTTCAGGAGAAATAAGGGAGTTATGACCATATCAGTGCCGTAAGGTCGAAAACGCGAAGAAAAACTATAAAGTGAAAAAGAAGGAATTTTGAGTGGGTTAAAAGAAAATTGCTAAGAGACACTTTTTGTTGGAAATACCTTGTAGAATCGAACCCTGAAGTTATGCCCATCGAAAGTGTAGACACCCTGTATAGCAGCAAAGGCAAGTGCAAGTCGAGGGCAAGGAAGAGGTTTTCCCACTTAAATGAATTAGTCTGAGAAGTGTGAAGCACAGTGGGAAGAATGCTTTTTGCGTAAAATAAACTATATTACAACTATTACTGATATTTTTAGGTACAGAAATAGTGAATAATCAAAGTTAAAAAGGTTTCACTTGGGGTTTTCATCATTTTCGCAGCTGACTGGCGTTTTTAGTTATATTCAAAAGGTATTGACCTCGTTTCAGCACACTACAACGATTTCTACTCGAAAAAATCACGTTTTCAATACCTAATTACTGTTGTATGGTTGGTAACATTTTTCTAACACAAAGAAGGAATTTTTCCAAACGTCAGTGAGTGGTTCGAGTGCTACAAACAATTTTAATACTCTTTACTTTACTGCAGTAAATATCCATAGTTTGACCAAAATGAGTAATCAAAGCTTACTTGATAGTCTTTTTGTCACCTTAAACACTTTAAATACATCCAGATAAGTTCAACTTGAGGTATGTTGCTCTACCTTATGCAGTTTAAGTATCTCCTCCATATTTTCACGATTGAAATATACCTAAAAACCTACCTAAATGAGAACTCGAAGGGTGCAATGTACTAGTGAACACTTGATTTTCCTTGACTATCATCGGTTATTTTTGCTTAAGGACACTTAATTTTTATAGATGTCAACTTTTGGGTTTTGTTGTTGAACACTGGATTCTTCTTGACGATAATTGGTACAATCAGCTGACGAAAATAACAACACACAAAAAGACAAAGGGGTTTGTTTTTGTTCTTCTGACAATAATGGGGAATTTGCCTCAATTTTAGATTCTGGAATTTCAAGTCAAATCCTATAATAGGGCCCTAGAATAACATTTAACACTAGGAATAACCAAGGGGAAAAAATTACCATAGGAGAAAATGACTAAACAAGTGAACCTCTGTTACAAAACACCGCGAAAATCGAGGAATATTGTTGACGTCATACGAAAAAAAAAAAACGACGCGAAAACGACAACAGACAGAGTTCTAGCACCGCCACACAAAACGATCCAGTGAAATGGCTTCTCGAATAATGTGATTCAAATCTTGAAACTAAATAAGAGAAGATGATGAAGACTAATAATGCTTGATAAACTAGTAGGCAGATTCGTATTGTAAAAAAGTGAGTAATATTGTTTATTTTGGTCACTTTTGTGTCTGGGTTCTTCCTGCCAGTTCACGGCACACTCTTGTGCGCACTACTCGGAAGCTAAAAGTTCGTGTATGTTCCGCGTCTGTGGTAAGCGCCACAGAACCTCTTTTGAAGTCAGAGTGGTAGAATATCCGTTACGTTTCAAACATGGCTGCCTCTTACACATTGCCACCACATTTAAAATTTCCATCTTCCTTGAATTCTCTAAATTTTTTGGATGCGTTTTCGAGCAGCTCACTATGGTTTTATTCCATAAAAATAAACCCTCATTCGAAAAAAAATGTGAGGCAAATTCCCCATTGGTGAATTCCACTTGAGAACACTGGAGTCCCGTATGATAACTGGTGTAATTTCGTTAACGATCAGTGGATCCCCTCTGACAGTAACTGGTGGTATTTTCCAACGACCGTTGGATACCGTAGAAACTGGTGAATATTGCTTATTAACATTGGATTTCCCTGAATGCTGAATTCCTGTTGTCGAGCACTGGTGAATTTCGCTGACGAACACTGGATTCCGTAGACAATAACTGGTGAATATTGCTTATTACCACCAGATTACCCTGAAGGATGACTGGTGCTCCTAACTAACGCTGAATTCTCATTGACCACAACCGGTGAATTTCGCTGATGAAGACTGGATTCCCCTTGACGATAACTGGTACAATTGACTACCAAATACCTTTTGACAATAAATGGTGACTTTCACGAACATTGGATCGCCTTAAACGAACCTGATATCCCCTGACGGAGGATAATTGGTTCAATTTACTGAAGAACACCGGACTTCCTCTGACGATAACTGGTGAATTTGGCTTACTAACTTTGAATTCCTCAAGACGGTAACTCGTGAACATCGCACTAAAAATAAACTCACCTTGGCAATAACTGGTAAATTCTATTTATGAACACTAGATTACCTTTGACGATAACTGCTATTTAGTAACGAATTCTGGATTCCTTTTGACAATAACTCGTGCAATTTACTAACGAGTACGTGATTCCTTTTGACTTTTGACAATAACTGGTGATTTTAGCTGAATCTTTCTTGACGATAACTGGTGAATATCGCTTACTAACAATGAATTTCTTTTGACAATAACTGGTGAATTTCCTGACAAACATTTTTGATACGAACTCTCGAGTCCCCTTAACGATAAGTGGGCTCATTTACTTACAAACACTGGATTTGCTCTGACGACAACTGGTGAATTTCCCTTTCAAACTGGATTCCTCATGTTACTCGCTCTATTCCGTTTTCACTTATTTCTCACCAATTTAATGAACGTTATTGGATTGGTACTTC
Organism: Apolygus lucorum; assembly: GCA_009739505.2. NCBI lineage: Eukaryota > Metazoa > Arthropoda > Insecta > Hemiptera > Miridae > Apolygus > Apolygus lucorum. The sequence continues at coordinate 10,149,309 of CM019174.2, read as the reverse complement.
AAACCGTATATATCGAGTAACCTTTAACCCTAATTGGATCTTGGTGTCACTAGTGTCACCAAAAGCATCCTGGGAATTCCACAGTTATCCCAAGTCCCACCAAATTAACTAGATTTAAATTGCAATTTAAAAATTAATGGATAGAGCTGAATTTTTTTAAACAATTTTTTGTAAGTTATTAGAAGTTAATAAAATCATGTTATGACAAAATATTGGACATTTTTTATTGATTTCTTCGGAAATATTTGCCATAACTCTATTTTGAGACTTCCAATAGCCCTCATAAAATTCTGGTGTCCGTTAAATTTAAAATATCAATGTAATTTGGGTTCCTCCGGTGACACCTTGGTGCAGCTGTGGAGTTCCTGACTTGTTTTCGGTGACACTAGTGATACCGTGGTCCAATTAGGGTTAACCACAGGTAACCATGAAAAATATTGTTGTAACGTAGAGGAATTCGTAGGTGATCTAATATGAATATTACTAATTATTAATAATTACTAATTTATTCATGATTACTAACATATTTGTACTTTTTTTTGCAGTCCTACTTCCCTCCTGATATGATAGACTTGAAAACCTACGTGTCAGGCTGTTTGGCTTCAGAGAATTACGTTGAAGAGATAAGTGAAGAGGATTTCCCTCTGGAATTTGAGGTTTGTACAAAATCTAGTTTTACTATGAGGTTATTTTCATGTCCACCAAAATCTCAAAGGTTTGAGAGGTAGATGATGTGTGTGTAAATAATCTAACGGGAAATTGAACCAAAAATCTAAAGGAATTTCTTCAATATTTTTATGCATGGAAGCATTAAACATGGGGAGTCTACGACAGACAACTATACAGGGTGTCTACACTTTCGATGGACATAACTTCAGGGTTCGATTCTACAAGGTATTTCCAACAAAAAATGTCTCTTAGCCTTCTTTTAACCCACTCAAAATTCTATTTTTTTCACTTTATAGTTTTTCTTCGCGTTTTCGACCTTACGGCACTGATATGGTCATAACTCCCTTATATCTCCTGAAAATTCAAATCTGACTACACCGTTAGAAAGAGTGTTAAATTACCAAGCTACTTGAAGCAAAATCAAAATTTTTTAGCAATAAAATAGTATCAAAAAATCAAGTCAAAAAGCGAACTTAATTTTTTTTTTGAAACTTGACTTTCTTTGACCAACGTTTTCACTCTGAATCCCTGCCCATTTTGATGGGCGCTCTTCGAAGAAAACATTCTCAAATTGTCAGCTTTCCAAAGGTCTATCAATTTTTCTGTTCAACATTCAAAAAGAAAGAGTAAAAGAAGTTTGAATGTCAAAAAACGTGTGTTTTACACGCAAATCCAGTGTTTCAAGCGGTTTATGGTCCCCCTCGATTTCAAAATGGCTTGACGATTTTGGTATCATTTTCTATGTAATTTTTTACGCTGAATCCGATGGTGATACTTCCGAATGATTCCGACTGCTAGAAAGTGGATTTTTCGAAGAAAACCTTCGGTTTTCGTACATAAAATACGCATTATTCGTAGATATGGAAGATATCATAAAGTAATACCTTTCTACTGTACAAAAACTTCAATCAGTTAGAAATTCGGTGTTTTTATTGAGTACAAAGGTGTTACTTTATGTCCGATGCGAATTTTGATTTTGCTTCAAGTAGCTTGGTAATTTAACGCTCTTTCTAACGGTGTAGTCAGATTTGAATTTTCAGGAGATTTAAGGGAAGTTATGACCATGTCAGTGTCGTGAGGTCAAAAACGCCAAGAAAAACTTGAAAAAAAAGTGAAAAAAATAGAATTTTGAGTGGGTTAAAAGAAAATTGTTAAGAGACATTTTTTGTTAGAAATACCTTGTAGTATCGAACCCTGAAGTTATGCCCATCGAAAGTGTAGACACCCTGTATATTGAGGTTGTGATTGTGATGCTGCCGCTTGGCCCCGGAAATAATCCAGTATTTTAACACCTATTTAGTTGTCACAAAATTCAGCTGGGCAAATAAAACCTTCACAAAACCTCGAAGGTCGGCAGCAAATACCTGGTGGTACTATCACTGTCTTTCAAATGACCAAAGCCTCCTCCAGTAGGTAAAAAAGTTAATACATAAGTATTCGAACAGAGAACAGATGCATTTAAATCGTGAGGTAGGTAGAAGGTACCTTTTAAACCCAACTGAATGTACGGGGTTTTCCCACATTTCGCGGGCAATTATTGTTCGATTTTGATGATTCCAGCGGCAATCTTTTAGCATTTGAATGCCCTAGTAATAAATTTCGCAAATACCTACTTGAAATTTTAAAATTTAGGTAAAATTTTTTAACTTTGAGCGCCGGTTCTTGAGAGATATACCAACTTGGAACGAAGAACGAACAGCGACCGACTGAGACCCCAGCGGTCGTATAATGTTCGGTAGGTTCCTCTTTTGCAACTTGAGAAAAACTGGATCTGTAGATGCAACTAAAAAATTGCTCACATTTTCAAACTAGTTTTATTTTACTTGAACTTGGAAGGAGCACAGACGGTGCAAATAAATATTGAAAAGCGCGAATAAGGTTTTAATATCGTATTTTAATCAAGGTAAACTCGAACAGGGAATACCGGATACTCAAAATCTTCTCGAGAATAATTGATTATTGATATCACGCTCGCATTTTTCTCATTATTAATGAGAATAACTTCTGATTACACTCCCAGACTTCACGCGCAACCTTTCATTCCCGTTAATAATTTATTAATCTTTATTTATTAATGATAAATAAAGATCACATTGTTTTTCAACATTTGCATGTCAATGATTGCGAAAGTGGGAATTTGGACAGTTTTTCTACATTTTGCTGGACAAATTGAGCGACAGCTTTGCTGAAACTGAATGAGTTGTTTTGGGAAACAGTGTGGTGACTGTAGGCAGAAAGTTGTCATTTTTAGGTGTAAAATGTAATACATTTACATTAGACTACAGGGGAAAAGGGAGATAACTGACTTTTTTTCTCGAAATGAGTTAGAGACGGTATCTTATAGATTTTTTTATGACGAACACAATGGGCACATCAAAACTGGGGAAAACCGGGTCCAAAGAGGCTAAAATCGCTGGTGAAATAAATGCGTACAGGGGAAGAACGGGACTCTCCAAGCGGTTCCGGGGAAAAAGGGGGTAACGTGAGCGCCTCCCTTCTATCACGCATCTAACCTCCTTGTTCAACATTCCCACCTCTCCCGCAACACTGTGATTCACAGCTATCTAATGTGAATTACATTATTAAATAATATGAAAAATATGAAAACCATGAAGACAAGAGGAATAAGAGAGTTGAACTTTGTCAAGAACCATCCCAGATTGGCATACCATCGGGATACCTACAATGGAGCCAGGACCAGCTCTGTCGTAATTCCGAATGTTTCAAGGAATAAGGAAAGGAAAATAAATGCTTGCATACGAGTCTGCAACACATTGGGACATTTTCATGTGTGTTTTCTTATTGTATTTATTACTAGGCAGATCTCACCCGTGCATTGCACGGCGGGGCGTAGTACAGATCAATTAATGGGCCATAAGAGAAACCGCCCACCCGTGGGTACTTAATTGAAAAAAGTAAAGTAAAGTAAAGTAAGCAACCATTTCAGGTTGAATTTTCGTCCGACTGGCATTCTTGGCGTCGCGGACGTCATCAGCTGTCTCCCTAAGGGGAGATCAGAATTTGTTCTGAAGATTTCGCTCATGGCTTCCCAAACATCACCGCCCTGGGTTGGAACGAGAGATTGCCGATCGTCTAATAGACAGAAAACTTTCTGCGACGACCAGACTCGAACGCGCGTCCCTGCTAGACGGTTCTCATCTTATCACTGCAGTCCGGTACACTGTCCACTAGACCACCGACGCCCACGTACTTAATTGAATTCGCGATCGGATTTGACGTAAATCCACTACCCAACAAGGTAGTGAAGTTAGGTTGTTAGTTCATGTACCCAAGCATCAAAATAAGAAAACAGTTGATTGTTCTTTACGCAACACAGTGAGTCTATTTTATTTATAGGTATCACGTGAGCAAGTTTTCGTGACGATTTTTCAGTTTATGTGCCAAAGCAAAGACATGAAAATGTCAAAAACTACTACCTTCAAACACAACACCAACAGCAACTCTGTGACAACGAATTTCACTTCCCAAACCGAGCCTACAAGAAATCCCTTCCGATCTCCAGGGAAAAATATGATGACCTCCAGCATTTCGACGATGTTACGGCAACATGTCCTATCAAGTTTGGGGCAACTTTTCAGGAGACTCAAAAAACTGTTTACAACGTAACCATTATTCTTCATATGCAGTGTTGCTCTATCGCTATTATCGGCGGTTTCAAGGCTACCAACCGAATTTTTAATAATACCGATCGATTCCCCACGAAAATACGAATCCAGTGGTATGAAAAACTCAATATGCCCATATATGGTCATACGACATGTTGCCGTAACATCGTCGATTTGATGCAGTTTTGCTGTTCCAAAACAAAAGCATACTTAACAAAAATCAGGACAGCCAGCAAGAAATAGAATAATCTTTGCCCAAGAACTCTATTACCTCTGCTACAAAATTATCCGCGTAACAATATTATTGTAACCCAACACTTCTGTAAACTTTCAACTTACCTAACACAGGTACCTACCCAATATATTTTTAGAAATATTTCAATTAAATGGTTTACAAATAAATTTTATGTTTTGGAGCTGAAAATGATGTGTTAACTTTAATGAGGAATTTCACCGATTTCTGTTTGCATTTTTCCTGAATAGTTAATGGTGTGGGATGGATGAAAATCGGGCTGATTTCGGAAAATAAGTCTCCTGTTATTTTTGGGAGACAATCAAAATTTTTAATTTCAAAACTAACCGGGAAACAGACGTGCAGCAGGAACGCTCGCTGATTGGGCTGTTCGGATCACCGTCTCCTCCCAGTGTTGCCCATTGGGACGACGAAATCGTGTTTTCTAAGAGAAAAGTTATCAAACAAAAGCAGAGGAAACCTAATTTTCCCCATCTCGCTTTTTCTATTTTTTTCTTCAGTTTTTCGATTTCGAACTTTACTGTTTCATGAAATTTTGCATCTGGGGACTATGGATTTCTCGATCTCAGCGCTTCAAGCGGCCATAAATGAACTATTCCAGCATGACGTCATTTTCCCGGTTTTTTTTTAAACATTCGTATTTTCTACACTGTTTTGTTTATTCGTAAATTAGGAAGTACGGGCTGAAAGTTTGCCGTAGGGGGTTTTTAGAGGTGCTGAATCCGATTTTGGGGTCAAAAATAGGAAATTCCGACATGGTGAAATTCCTCATTCATAGACCAAGAATACCATGGAGAAAACCCGCAATGCATGGAGATACCCCCCTTTTCCCCAGTACAGTTGGACCTTTAGGCGTTAGCTGGCTTCCCTGGCCTAACAGTGACTTAATTGCCGAACTATGATTATGCAGTTACATTCTCTAGTACTTAAGGAACGTTGTGTTTTTATTTTTTATTTTTTGCTTTCATACATGAACAGTAATGGTGTTTTCCACACAAAAAATGCTCTGCTGACAAATTTCGAAAATGGCAGTTATCCCCCTTTTCCCCTGTGGTCTTCGTATGTAAAGTGTGGAACTGTCTGATTTTAAAGTATCCATGAGCAACATGGATGTGAAACGAACTTCACAGTGTCAGTATCCATGACAACCATGAATTTCATCAACGTTAATCGAAGGAGCATCTAGGGAAAGGATGTGGTGGAACAGCCTGAGCGCTATCTAGCTACGATTAGACGAACCTTCACTTCTTTTTTGGCAAGATGGATGCACCTCTGTTATCGACCCGTAGTAATGTCTGTATATCTCTGCCTAATCTATTGGAAATTAGAATTTTGCCCTCAATGAAAAAGGCAATCGAATCTGTTTTAGGCATCATTAAGATAGGCATTTAGTCTGAAATGAAAATCTATGTACTCGTAGGTAAACATTAAGTTTTAGAAATTTATTATTTACGAAAGAATTATAAACACAACACACGATACCTACATCGCGTAAGCCAACTGATAAGAGAGATAACCTAACCTAGGTTTTTGAGCTCCGGAATGTTCATTTCATCTTCGCTAGGCAGCGCTCACGCCGTTCCACCATTTTCTTCCCCTAGATGCTCCTGATTATCGATTCAATCAAAGTAACCCAGCCACGATATTTTTAAACACTTCTTTTTAAGGCTAAAGGGTACGACAGTTGTGCGAGTGAGAGGGTGAATACCAAACTTAGATCTAGCTGATCTCTTCAACTGGTCAACCGATTTTCATTTTTCAATACATTTTGGATTTGTCTCAACGAAACTAAACCAGCTGAAAAAAATCCTTCAACAAAAAGTTGTCTTCTTATTTTGCCTATAAATATACTTTTGAACGATTTTTCCCGCAAAAACGATTACAGCCGCCATTCTCAAAGATGTCAAGTAGCTCTCAGAATATCCCTCATAAATAAATATGGTAGCAATCCATATAGTTTATAGCAAACTTGGTGTTTACCACAGGGTTTTTTAACTATAAAGGTCACAAATTTTTTTGAACTGGCGTAATACGATAAACGCTTCATGACTATGTGCACGGCAGTAATGGCAATTTCTTGGAAGAATATTTGATAAGCAGTCTATTCAAGCTAACTCAACATTATTGGAGAAAAAAACGGTTAATGAGAAAATTGCTCACAGATAGGTGCAACCTTATTATTATTATTGTCCAATTATTTTATGAGTAATAAGCAAGTATATTCAACGATGGTTAACAGAAGAATAATTGAGGCGTTGACATAGAGAAGGTGTTAAGTCACTAGAGGCCAAAAAAAAAAAAATTTCACGGAAAAGATAGCCAGATTCAAGGTCAATGGCATGGTAAAGGAGTTATGTCGATAGCTCAAATAGTTTAGTTGGGAGAGCTCTCCAAAGATGGCACTCGAGCTAACTCCTAGCCCTTTGGCGCAGGAAAAGTGATAAGTCACGGTCACGTGGTAGGACATGGGGATGGTTATTTTTTGTTTAGATGAGGGTTATGTTTACAAGTTTTCGCCTGTTACTGAATGTTTCGATGCTACATCAACAATGTCGGTCAAGTTCGTCTCCTTCAAACCAGTGAGTATTATTCTCCCTTTGTTGTGGGAGAGGTGGAAATGAGGTGTCATCGTGTATTTTGACGGCCATCACATCGCCTGGATTCTCACACAAAAAATCACTTCAAATTTGGTGTGACAACTGCGCAGGACAAAACAAGAACCGAATGGTCCTCATGACTTTGATTTGGGTAGTTGCTATGAACTACTTCGAGAAGGTTGACTTGAAATTTCTGGTATCAGGGCATTCGTACATGCCACGTGATCGAGACTTCGGCATCGAGAAGAGGAAGAAAGTATGCAAAACTATGATGCCAGGAGAAGTCGCGGACATGATTAGAGATGCAAAGACAACTCAACCTTTCCAAGTTGTTAACATGGGCCCTGCTGATTTCAAAGACAGCTAGATGCTGTGACACATTCCTGAACACAGCAGGGTTGAAGATCAGCACGGTATCCTGGATTCAGATATCAAGAGCCGTATTCCCGACCATTAAGACTCGCGGTACTTTGAACGAATTGGAACAATGGAAAGAGGTGAAAATCTTGAAGAAAGGCCAATCAAAATATTTTAGAGATGGGACCTTTTCCAGAGCTTCAGAGCAGGCCGACTATTGCTGACGCAAAAAAAGGACTTGGTAGCCATGCTAGACTTCATGAACTCGCAATATCGCAGTTTTTATGAAAATATTTGCTCCTAAATTCGACATTTTTATTATTATATCCTGTTTTCTGCTTTTGTTTCGTTTTTGGACACTTACTTGTCACTTACGTGTAGTTTGTTCAATAAATATTGATGTAAAAAGTGAAAAAAGTAGTTTTTTGACTCTCCTGTAAAATTTGGGTTTTTTGACTTAACACCTTTTCCATGTCAACGCCTCAATTAGGCAGTTAGATAAGTAGTACTTACCCTCCTTCAAGTCGATGATGATAAATCTCACGTAGATATCTATTTTCCTTCATTTTCGACTAGTGAAAAAAAGATAAAATTTAATTGGGAGGATGGACGAGCAAAACCGTTATTCAACTCTCTTCAACCGAACAAAGAAACGTCTCAACGGCACGTGGACCTCAACAATAGATAATGAAAAGAGGTGAAGAACCCAGTAAATTTACGTAATCTGGAAAAAAGAGTGCTTTTCACCCAAAAAAATCAACGTCAACTCGTGTCTTTTCTGGCGTTGAAATAAGACTAGAGGATTAGGTGGGTTCTTGGGACGAATTTTCGGGTTTTTCGAATTCACTTGTTGGTTGAGTGCTTAGCTGGTTGATTCAAGACGAGGTGAGTGTAATGAATAAACCTTTACAAACTTAAGGCTTTAATCGAATAAAGAACTTGACATATTGAAATGAGTAATATAGCAATTGGAATCACAAATTGGGTAGTGAAGTAAACACATGGTATTCGAGTACCTAACAACGGAATGATAATAAATATCATGACATTCTCCCCCTCTCAATTTAAATGATAGTCCTCGAGGTAAGCTGGGGGTTTTCTCGGTCTTGAAGATCTTCTTAAATCAGTTGGTATGGTGTCAGAGTTAGCCGGAGTGAAAGGTGAAGAAGGTGGAGATGGTATTGCTTCTGGAGTCGGGGTAGGAAAATTTGGAGTAACAGGAATATCTTCTGTTATAGGCGCTTGTTGGAATGAGGTTGGAGGATTATTTTCCGGCCTGGGATCCTGTTGCAAGTCGCTTGGATCTTGATGACCAGAAATAGATCTGTTTCCAACAGGTGCAAGGTGCTTGAGCGAAACAGTCGATTCTTTCCCATCTGGTCTGCGTATTAGAGCATATTCAGGGTTAGCTTCTATCAAGTCGACTTCCTCAACCAATGGGCTGTACTTTGAGGTCCTCACATTAACCTTTAGCAAAACTTTTCCAGGATTTGTAAGCCAGGTTGGTATAGTAACTCCGTTTGTCGAACGCCGGGCATGATTGAACATTCGTTCGTGGGGTGTGCAGTTAATGGAGGTGCACAATAGAGAGCGTATAGCATGTAGTGACTCCGGCAAAATCTGTTCCCACTGTGATGGTTTCCATCCCTTATTTTTCAAGGCCAATGATATGGTTTTCCACAGAATGCCATTGTATCGTTCAATCAACCCATTTCCAGCCGGGTTGTATGGAGTTGACGAGCTGGTAGCAATCCCTTGAGCATGCAAGTAGTCAGTAAGCTCCTTTGAAAGAAACGATGTTCCCCTATCCGAGTGAATATACGCAGGGGTTCCGTATATAGTAAACAGGTTGTACAGTTTATCCTTCACCGTGGAAGCCGTCATGTCCCGACAAGGGTACGCGAAAGGGAATCTGGAGTATTCATCTATGATGGTAAGAATGTATTGGTTTCCAGAGCAGGAGGGGACTGGTCCTTTAAAATCAACGTTAAGCCTCTCAAATGGTCTTGTAGCTTTAATGAGGTGGTAGTCAAGCGGCTTGTAGAAACGTGGCTTCAGCTCAGCGCAGACTGGGCAGGAGGAAGTGATGCGTTTGATGTCTCCAAGGAGAAGGGTAAATTCTTTTAACGTGTCCAGTGAAACATTCTTGTCACTCCTGGATGGCAAAGGGATTTGTGTAGGTTAATCAATTCCTCGGTATTCGAGGCCCCACAAATTCTGGACAAGGGGTCAGCTACTTTATTAAGTTTGCCTGGACGATATTCAATATCAAAGCTGTAGCAAGATAGTTCTAGTCTCCAGCGCTGTATCTTGTCATTCTTGATTTTACTCGAATTTTTCAGATTGAAGATGAATGATAGAGCTTCCTGATCAGTTATTAACTTGAAGTGGCGATTTGAAAGGAAGTGCCTCCACTTTCTAAGGGTTTCGATGATTGCTGTGGCCTCTTTTTCAATCGAAGGATATCCCTTCTCCGCTCCACTCAGGGTTCTCGAGAAAAATGCAACCGGACGCCCATGTTGGGATAGCGTACCTGCTACAGCGATGTCCGAAGCGTCTGTCTCCACAACAAGTGGAGCATCAGGGTCCACGCAAGCTAGCAAAGAATTGGCAATGTCAGTTTTTAGACTCTCGAAAGCTGTAAGAGCGTTGGAGGACAAAGGAAATGAGTGTGTATCGATTAATGCACGAATTTTCTCAGAGAATTTCGGTATCCACTTCGAATAGTAGGCAAACATGCCAATAATTCTCTGCAAAGAGTGTTTGTTAGTTGGTGGGGGATGCTCGAATAATCTGGGGGGGGGAATGATAATAAATATCATGACAGTGAGCATCTGGACTTGGGAGTAGAGAAAGGCTGGAGTAGTTGAGATCAAGATGTATGAATCCCCTTCCAGGTCTCAAAATTTGACTGATTCAGATCCAAACTGGCTTGAAAACTTGACTGTGCAGTGTTGACTTGTCCTGAATCGACATATTTGGGCACCCCCCCCAGCCATTAACCAGTACATTTTTCTGAATTTGAATTCCGATCCCACTTTCTTAACCTTGACAGATATTTTGCTCTATTGGCTGACTCAGTAACTACATGTACATAACTATGTTCTCCTTTATACCAAATTCTAAATAGTGTAAAATATCAACATACCTGACGTTTTCTTCTGGTTTTCAGAGAGTGCTGATGACTGCCGAAGAGCTTCCAGTAATTTTTTCACAAGTCAATCTGCGACACAAAACTGAGAAGCGTCATTGGGAGAAAACTTTCCTTCTTCTCAAAGGCAGCAAAGTATACATGTCTTCCAAAGTAAGTCTAGATTTCAGCTGGTAAGTAGTTGAGAAAACATAAAAAGCTTGTTTAAGCTTACTTTAGCTAGAGGTCAGCAAGGCTCGTCAGAAGAATTTGAGACACAATTATAGTGAGACAAGGTTATAAAACTTGTAAAACAAAAACTTTTCGTTAATTTTAAATCAAAGTTTTCACTTTGAATCCCTGTCTATTTCGATGAGCGCTCTTCGGAAAAAAAGCATGCTTAAATTGTCTGCTTTCCAGTGGTCTTTCAATTTTTCTTTTTAAAATTTAAATTGGAAGAGTAAATCAAAAAACATTTGTTTTACAAGAAAATCGAGTGTTTTAAGGGAACCCAGCAGGGAAAAAATTGAAAAAAAAATCGATTTTCGGTTTTTTACATTAAAAAATTCTTTATTTAAATGCGTGTATACAATGGTGCTTTATACAAAATGGTGTATTATTTTTGAATTTTGCACAATTAGAACTGGTAGGAAAATTAGTTCAAAGATGGGAAAGTAGGTGTTAGCCGGCGCGGATTTAATACGTTGAATACACGAAACTTGGGAGAAAAAAACCAACTAGGTAGGTAACAATAACAAAAACTGCGAAAAAGATAACAAACCTGATTGAAAATAACTTTCTTTCTTATTCTTCTTCACTTTCTATCATTTTTGCATGTTTGAAGTAATTGTTGTCATTGGGAGTTACGTTTTACTTTGTTTGAGATGCGTTTTGCGAAGTTTTCAGAAAAAGTGCTCTCCTGTGAAATCACGTTTTTGGACCTTCTTGCCCCTGTTTCTCTGCAATGGTTGAAGTTATCGTGTTCCCCCAATTTTTCCTCGAAACTGCTATTATTGAACTCCACTTTAGTCGGATGGTTTCTCAAAATTTCTACTATAAGGTTTAAAAAAAAAATTTTGAAGTTGAAAAAATGCAGATAAAAAAACGGAATTTTTGAAAAATCATACCTAAGCTATAAATTGAAATTTTCAAAATCCATCTGACTAAAGTGAAGACGACTACATGTACTACCACTGGAAAAAAATTTCATTTCAACAGACTGAACCGTGTTCAAGATCTAGGGGCACAAAAATGGGTCTGCCGACCCACTTTAGTACTAGCTGCTGGGTTCCCTTAAGCGGTTCATTTCATCCTTCGATCTCAAGATTACTTGACGAGTTTGGTATCATTTCCCATGTAATTTTTCACATTGAATCCGATGGTGATACTTCCGAATAATTCTGACTGCTAGAAAGTGGATTTTTCGAGGAAAACCTTCGTTTTCCGTACATGAAATACGCATTATTCATAGAAATGGTTGTGAGCATAAATTAACACCTTTCTACTCAATAAAAACATCAAATTTCTAGCTTATTGAGGTTTTTATTAAGTAGAAAGGCTTTATGCACACTACCATATCCATGAATAATGCTTATTTCATGTACGAAAAACGAAGATTTTCTTCGAAAAATCCACTTTTTAGCTGTCAGAATTATTTGGAATTATCACCATTGGGTTTAACGTGAAAACTTACATAGGAAATGATACCAAACTCGTCAAGATTGAGGGAGACCACACCACGTAAAACTAGTATTCTAGTAAAACGCAAGTTTTCTTACATTCAAACTTGATTTACTCTTAATTTGAATTTTAAATAGAAAAATTGGAAGGCCATTGGAAAGCTGACAATTTGAACATGTTTTTTCTGAAGGGAAAAGTCATATTTCGAAAACACTTTGAAGTTTGCTTTTTGACTTGATTTTTTAGAAATGGTTTATTACTAAAATATTTTGGTTTTTCACTAGGTAGCTTGGAAATTTAATGCATTTTCCAATGATATCCTCAAATTTGAATTTACTTGGTAAATAACAAGAGTTATGGCAGTTTTAATGACTAAGGACGAAAACGCGAAAAAAAAGGCATTTTGAGTGGGTTAAGAAAAAATTGCTAACAGACGTTTTTTGTTGGAAATACCTTGTAGAATCGAACCCTGAAGTTATGCCCATCTTAAGTGTAGACACCTTGAATACTGATTCCTGGCCCTGGGGTTTGTCATGACACTTTCAAGCATAGGTTATGTTGAAAATTCCTTCCTGATGTCGTTCCTTAAACCTTTAAGGATCCCTGGTCGGTTCCCAGGATTAAAAAAAAACCCCATAGAAAAACTCTCAAGGGGACAAAGTGAGACCCGGCCACAGTAAATCATTCCTCATTGAGAAACAGCCATCGATGCTCTTGCGATCTTGTTGGAACCAAATGTCCGAACAGCAAAGACAAATCCTGTAACACCCAATAACGAGATGGATGTTTTGAGGGAACACTTCCCATACCGCCTCATCTCAATCATGGACGATTTGCAGTGGCTAGACCTCCCAATTCCTCCCCTTGTGAGATTTTCTATGGTTTTTTTTAAATACCGTGTTTATGTGAACTGAAATTTAAAGAACGAAATCAGGAAGGAATATCGATGGCATCATATGATAACCTCGTATCTCAATTTTTGGCCAAAATGGTTTTTTTGGATTTTCTGAATGAAAACCTCTTATCTCACCCACCTGTAATTCAATTTTTAGCAGGAATTGCATTTTCTGCTCTCTAGCGCCCTAAATGATAACCTCGGTTTTGATCAAGAGGGCTGAGCGTCACTGATAAATATGCACCGGAAACTGGAAAAATATGCAAAATATGCATTTGCCCTTAAAACTGCATACGACTTTGGAATTTCAGTATTTTAAGATAGGATGTTCCATATTATTACATTTTTTTAGCCCTTTTTTCTCCTAGAAAAAAGTTATGAAGCATCAGGTAAAGTAAACAAGCTATTCAAAAAATCAGTTATACATTTTTTATTTACTTTTATACATTTATACGAATTAGGTATAAAATGTCAAGATGAACTACATATTATATTGGACAACAATTACACGCTCCAAATTATCAGGTGTAAAACAGTGTCTCCTTTCACTTAAAATTTCTTTCAATGCAGAAAACGATCTCTCTACATTGCAAGATACAATAGGCAAAAATTGGAGTGGAAATCTCTTTTGGAGAGTAGGGAGAGTCCCATGAGCTGTCTTCTCCTTTGAGAATTTTCGCGATTTGGACCACTGAAGACCACCCTGGATTTTTCGATAGGACCCCCTCCAGTTTATCCTCGACGGCTTTTCCAGTTGTTCCATGCCAGTGGGAGCTTTTTACGAGCAGGTCGGAAACAGCACCTACGGCAGAGCAGAGATCCATCCCCCTGGTCTCCAGGTGGTTTATCACATGGGGTATGGTATTAAAGTTGGCATTTATAAAGGACAAACGATGGGCGATCTGCCTGTCCTCCAGAGCGTCCATGGTTTTTCGAATAGCCAGTGCAGAAGATGGGTCGAATCCGCAAATCCAAAATACGCAAAAAACTGGTAAAATATGCTGCAAAATATGCGAAAATCCCCAAAATGACCAAAAAATGCAAAAATCCCCAAAATGACCGAAATATGCAAAAATATGCAATTTTAATTTCAATTTAAACCACCTCATACCCTTCAGAAACCTTCAAAACGTTCAAATACAAAGATATACCGTGTAATAAAAGATATGCAAAATATGCAAATTCCGAGCTCTACTGATAACCTCGCATCTTATAGCTAAAAAAAAGATACGAGGTTATCATTGTAATTGTTTACTCAGACCAGTGTGTACCTACTGGCTTATTTAGGCGAATTTCATTCTTCCATTGGGAAAGTACTTCTTTGAACTTGTATATTGGAGCTCATAATTAGTATTTGAATTGAAAAGAACTAAAACCATGTCCCAATAACTCGGAAAAATGCATTTATGGTGTGGTTTTACTAGAATGATAACCTCGTATCATGAGTACAGGCTCTAACCCCCATAAATCCCTCTTTTTTAACTTTTAAACAAAGTTGTTGCAAAATAGTTGTAGAATAAACCCTCAAAGTTTTATTTCCGGGACGACGGAAGCGAAATACTGCCCCATCAGTACTATTTCAGTATCAGGATTCAGTATTCTTGTGAAGACTGATTTTAGTCAGGAGTATTTAAGACCTCAAAGAAGTAATTCCTAAAGAAGCCCACCACTTTTAGTATCACCAAGCATAGTATTTTATGTAGCACAACGCATAGTATCTTAAATTTGGGGGTTCGCTAAGTTTACCTCGTATTAGTTTATTATTTTCAAAAATGAACCATTGGAATCGAGCAAGAAAAAAAAATTAACCCCCCTCAAAATTTGATGTTTTACGTTTCAAGTTACGTAGAATTCGAAAACCGAATAAAAATTTGAAAAATGTTGAAATTTGGTACATGGGCTCAATTTGGGGTCTAGTTGTGGCTTTAACTTGATGTCAATCACTTCTAAGGGTTGAAAAATAAGGGATGGAATTTTCAATAGTGCCCTAGTTCAAAGACTCTCGAAATAAAGGTATTGTTTTTTCACCAATTTGAAATAGTATTGATTTTTTAAAATTTCTAAAAATTAAGCGATGTAGAACAAACAGTTCTTTCCCTACGATAATTTAATGGTTGGACTTGTGATAAATCAGAAACACGAGTGTGAATCACAAAAGAGGTCTAAACTCCGTTGAAATTTTAGCTGACTAAAATCCGATCGTTATTCGTTTCTTCCAGTTGTGTTCAGTATAGCTTCCTTAGCAACCAGTAATCAAATTTCCATATGAAGCTCCTTATTTTTCGAATCGAGTGTGAAGCATTTAGTTCTTTCTAATAAACTTGATTGTGAAGGTGTTAAGGCAGTATGGTGTGGTAGGTAGTACCTACCAATAGTTGGTAGGTAAAAAAAAGCTGCAAATTATTTTACAAAGGTTTATTATTTTCCTATATATATCACTCTTCTGCAAATATCGCAGCTTTGCCATTGTCTCTATTTATTTATTTTTTCCCACCAATCATAGGCACCTACTATCTACCTACTAGGGCATTTTTGAAAATTTCAACCCCAACCATCAACCAAATGGAAATGATTGCCCCTCTAAGCACCATAATGTTCGTTTTTGTGTTAAAAAAAAATGTATTCCAAAATATTCCTAGCAATCGAGAAGGTCGATTTCTTAGGAATTGATCAAAAGATTGCAGGTTTCTCAAAGTGATATTTTCTGGTGAAATTGCTTTTGATAATTAGTACACAATCTTGGTAATTATACTCAAAATTTTGTGTTGCATATAATTCTTTAAAGTCGTATTCAAGTCATATTTTAAAATATTGCGGGTTTCTCAAAGTGATATTTTCTAGAGGAATTACTCTCACTTTCCTCATCTTACTAAAGTCGTGATACTAAAAGTTTTGTGATGTTTATCATTTATTCTTTAAAGTCGTTTTTAAGTCCTATTTGATAAGACGTTGTCTTATATCAAGAGTATTGTTTCAGAATACTTGGTATTTACCTTAACTCTTCGTTACCTACCTTATACTAGGATCTTACCATTTTCATAGCCTTCAAGCGTGCTAAAAGTTAATAAGCTATTTTTGTTGTTCTGGCAATTTTTCCATCTATTGGAGATTTCCTGCTGGTCCTTCTCTTGCCCCATTGCCTGTCCCACTAAAGTCACCAAAAGAAGGAAAGTTAAGGGTTATTGAAGGCTTACATTTTCAGTGCCGCAGTGTGAGCAATTAGAAATTAGGGGGTAGGTATTAACTAATTTCATTCAGAGTTCTTCTCCCGACGATGGTCGAGCCTCTTAAAAGTTATGTGAAAACCTCGTATATCCGGTTTCTCGTAAAATGATAACCTCGTAACTGATTGCTAAAACATATTTCCAATGATTTTGCTTTATTATACAGTGTTTCGAGTTACATGAACTTGAAATAATAAATTGACGACTTGGGGAAATTAAAATCACCATTGCCGATAGAGCTAAACAGTTTTTTGTCTCTCCTGAACAATTCTATAATAATTATAGAATCAAAATTATTTTGAGATACGAGGTTATCGTGTGATGCCATCGATATCCAACATGACGCCTGCTATGCTTGAAAGAGTCATGACAAACGCCAGAAATCGGTATATTGAGTGAATTGTGAATAGGGTGTGCGCCTTGGTAGGAAAAACTGTTTATTGTTATTTTTAATCAAAGGTAGACCTCATTCTGAGAATTTTGGTACCAACCGCGACCTTCTAGCGTGTGTAAATCTTTTTCTATGAATTTTCAAAGTTTCGACCGTTTATGACGTCACAGTGGGCTGGGGGGTCCCGCCCAGGCGAGAGGGGCGCGTGACGTCATAAACGGTCGAAACTTTGAAAAATCATAGAAACAGATTTACTCACGCTAGAAGGTCGCGGTTGGTGCCTAAATTCTCAGAATGTTGTCTACTTTCGATTAAAAATCTTAAAAAAATCAAGGCGCACACCCCATTGGGGATTACCCTCGTGGTTCAAATCCGAAGATCTAATTGTAGGTAATATCTATTGATCCTCTCCCCCACTATACGTAGTTAGAAGCTTCTATCTTTCCCTTTTTCAATTTGCATCCCATTATTCATCATACCTAGTCCTGTGGTTGACCTCCATCAAGGGAACGTATCGGTTGTAGGAGTAGAATACCGTAGAATCCTCTAACTTCGGCCAGGTGTGGTAACTTTGGCCATTTCAAATTTTCGCAGGTTTTTTTAACCACCTACTCTATTCGAGACATTTTTAACTACCAACCTGGATGTTTCAGATTGTCAGATTATCAAGGAACCTCTTGCTGTTTTTGTACCATACCATACAAGACAGGTACATTCAACAGGAAAATTCAGAAAAATATTTGTTTTTTTAGTTTTTTTACATCCACCAAAAACAAACTATTGCACATCAATTCCAAGTAACTTTCGAAACTTGCTGGTTGTAGGGATTTGTTCCACCAACTGTCTGAATGAATTCCTGCAAGTTTCGTTCTTTCATGATCTTGTGTTTTTGTTCTGTGCTCCTGATAGCATAATATCTCCCTTTTGCAGGGTAAATTCGGCCGTGGGAATTACCACCCATTATTTCTCTTTTTCAAAGTTTATTTCGAAGTTTGAGACTTTTTTACGAAGATTTGTGGTTTGTGAAGAAATTGATTGTTTTAGTTCTTACCGAGGGTAAAACCACCTGTAGTTTAACACTCCCCACTGTTTTTCTAGTAGGTTGGTTTGGACAGTGATAGATTATCAGGTTTTTATTACGGATAGATATTTTTAATGGTTACCCTTTTTTTAACGAAACTGCGGTATGTTGCGTTGCATACTTACTTATACTTATTTAGTGGTCTCTAAATTCTAGCTTTTTCCTACTTTATCCCCTGTCAAATTAAAAAAAGGTCTTTCAACGTGTTTTTGAACTCGTTTTTCAGAGTTTCTTTTTAAAAAGTTCAGAAGGGTCCGAAATTGCACTATTGATTTGTTAGCTTCGTTTTTTCCACGTTTTTGAGGGATGGCCGAAATTAGAAGAACTAGGATGGTAACTGCGGCCACACTTTAAATTAAAAAAAAAAAGTTGGGTAGAAGGTAAAACTGTGGTTCTGAGGGCATCAGACAGGTGAGATGTGAGGATATTTATATTTATTTTTTCAAAAAATTAGATATTCGTACATTATGGTGAAATTATCAAAAAACAGCAAAAAGAATCCGAAGTTGGAGGATTTTACGGTACATCACCAATTTGATTATTATCGTTAATTAACTTTGATTAAGTAGAACCCCTAGAACTATAATTATGTTTCATTAGTATCACCGTCCTGTCTATCACTCTCCTATTCCATGTAAATGCCTACTTTTGCTCTTCTCTGAGACGCCCCTGGGAGGCACTCTGTGGATCTCGAGTTGTGAAACAGAGTCGCTTTCTGTCGGATGCCCCGTGAACTAAGCGTCTCAGACAGATCCTCCCCAGGATGTGCCACTTTGTTCTTCTCCTATTTATTTTTCCAAAAATTAAAGCCTATAATGTGCCTATGTTTATTTCAATAAATTGAAACATAATGGATCCTTGATTGATAAGATTTTGTGCGAGTATATAAAACTAAATTGTTCAACACAATGCACCAAACAAACACAGCTTTCGTTACTTAATCAAAAAATTTGGTCTTGGAGGCATCAGGAGTCAAGGACGACCTTCTTGTGCCTCTTAGTAACTCATTATTCATATATTATAATTACTTTTATGTCTTTGCCAAGGCAGTCATTCTTTTCAACATTAACCCGAAGTTTACTTGGGTATTTCTTTCAAATGAACTACTGTAACCTAGAAAAAAGATAGGTATCACTAAAAGTATTATGTTACTTATACAAATTTTTCAAAAGACAAATTTTCCTTCCTAAATTAGTAATGGGGTATTTCAGTCAATTTTTTTTATTTTATTTTTTCAAAAGGGTATGGCTCAGGAATAACGGTAATCGGGTCTGTTCGTCGAGAAAATGTTTTTAAAAAATAAGAGAAGCTAAGGAAAGTTGAAGATTTGAATGGTGTGACGTAGCTAGCCAATCGTGACGTAGCTAGCCTTTGAAAAAAGTATCCATGCACAGAAACCCTTGGGGGACCTCTTGGATACTACAAAACACCACTCACACAGGCGCGTGGCGTAGTCCGCGACGTAGTTCTTGCCTAGTGTGTGTGCATTTATAGCGGCCCGCCTTTTTCAAACGTGTGATCTCTTTAATTAATTTTTCTACCACTTATTATAGTATCATTGGGCTAAAAGTTGGAGTATATATGGTTTTCAAGGGTGCTGAATCCTAATTTGAGGTCAAAAACCTGAATTTCCGACCCACCGAAATACCCCATTAGGCATTATTTTACATCAAATTAGCTAAACCCAAATGCTGCAGATACATTATTACCAAGTATGCAATTTATTCAAAGATTTGAAGCTTTTCTATAGGTTTCTCTCATCGACAAATCCATCATTCAGCAAATTCAAAATATCAATGCTAATTTCTACTACTTGGATATCACAGTTATTGTTGTGTGTGTGTGTGTGTGTGTGTAAATACAATACATACTTTCCTACCTTCCTGCACTACCTACCTCACATATTTTAACGGCAGAAGCATTATTTATCTGAAAATGAGAAAATCAAACGAAAGCACATATTTTTTAATTTATACCGGAACCACCTGAAATCCAAAAAAAGTACAAAATCCAAATCAAAACTCAATATTCCTAAGTTCCAAAATTCAAAATAAGTTCAAAATCCAATCTAGAAAACCATATTTTTTAAAATGTGTACCGGAACCTCCTAAAATCCAAATCAATGGTTATTGTATGCTAACAAAGTTTCAGATCATCAAATTGTGCATCGAATGAGACCAATGCTTGACGAAAAACACCGCATTTTCGGCTGTTAGTGTCAAGAACTAACCCACCTAAATGGAGGTTATCAATTGAAGACTACAGGGGAAGAACGCACCATGTCCCATTTTGTAAACTTTTCAGGAAATCATTTTTTCCGGCAAAAACCCAATATTAGTTCGAATTTGGTCGATACAATTTAAAAAAAATTTAATTAAAAAAAAAAAAATTAAAAAAAAAATTTAAAATCAAACGCTGCAAATCATTGCTCAAAGGTTTATTATTTTCTGTATAGATCACCCTTCTGTATAGATCACTGGTTCTCCATCATCCGTACTACCATCTGTACTCTCCCTTGACCTTCCCTCTCAAATTTCAGCTTCCTGCGTTCAATAGGATTAAAAATGACTTCGGAGCTCACTCAGCTGATCAGTGATCTGAAGAGTGAAGAAGATCTCCTCGAATGCTGGAGACGCCTGGAAGAGCACTTCCATTCAATAGGATTGAAAATGGCTTCGGAGCTCACTCAGCTGATCAGTGATCTGAAGAGTGAAGAAGATCTCCTCGAATACTGGAGACGCCTGGAAGAGCACTTCCATTCAATAGGATTGAAAATGGCTTCGGATCTCACTCAGCTGATCAGTGATCTGAAGAGTGAAGAAGCCTTTGAGCAATGATTTGCAGCGTTTTTTACCCACCAACATTTTTGCTTCCTCACTACCGAAGGTAGGGAAGCTTTGTATTCGTGAAAGAAGTGAAAAAAAAAAATGTCCTCCAAAATCAAAATTTCCACTTGCTTTTTGCGTTTTAGAGCTTCCCGAACAATTTTGGTTCCGTGTCTGTCTGTCTGTCTGTCTGTCGGTCTGTCTGTCTGTCTGTGGTCAATCCTTGTCCCGGGCAAAACTATACCAACCTGTGGTTCGATTTTGATGAAATTTTCAGGGATTGTGCGGGTTAGGTCCTAGACGGTCCCCTATAAATTTCAGCACCTTCGGACCAATAGGAGCGAGTGCGCATGCGCAAACGTGAATTTCCTGGAACCTCGGTTTCTCGGTTTCTAATGAACCGATTTTGCTCAAATTTGGAGGTTAGTTAGGTACTAACTTCTAAGAGACACCCTATAAGTTTCAATCAAATTGGTCAAGCAATAGCCGCTGCGCATGCGCGAACTTTAAATTTATTGTTACAACCAAAACTCCGCAACTATTCAACCAATTTCGATGAAATTTTCAGGGATTGTGTGGGTTAGGTCCTAGACGGTGGACCGCTAATATTTTGGTATTCAATAACTCTTTGAATCATAATTTTTTCGCCAACTGATTCTGTACGTCCATGTTACAATGAGTGAGGAAGCTATACTGCCCACCCAACTTGGCAGACGTTTTTTTTTTACCTACCAACTTTTTTTTACCTACCAGCTAGGTACTACCTACCACACCATACTGGCTTCACACCTTCACAATCAAGTTCATTAGAAAGAACTAAACGCTTCACACTCGATTGTAAAAATAGAAAGCTTCATATGGAAATTTGATTACTGGTTACGCAGAAGGCAAAACTGTATACAAATCGAAGAAATGAACAGCGATCGCATTTTAGTCCGATAAAATTTGAATGGAGATTAGACCTCTTTTGCGATTCACACTCATGATTCTGTTTTATCGAAGGAAAACCTTCAAGTACTCGTAGGGACCGAACGGTTTGTCCTACAGAACTCCGGGTGGTCTCAAAAATTTTTAAAAATTCAGTACTATTTAAATTTGGTGAAAAAACGATACCTTTATTTCGAGAGTTTTCGAGCTAGGGCACTCTTGAAAATTTCAACCCTTAATTTTCACCCCTTAGAAGTGACCTACATCAACCAAAAGCTTCGCGGCACAACTAGACCCCAAATGGAGCCCATATACCAAATTTGAACCAAATCGGTCCAGTGTTGCTAAGAAAAGTGCCGCGTACGGCGTACGGAAATTTTTTTATTCGATTTTCGTATTCTACGTACCTTGAAACGTAAAACATCAAATTTTGAGGGGGGGTTAAAATTTTTTTTTTCTTGCTCGATTCCAAAGGCTTATTATTGAAAATAATAAACCAAAAATGGAATTTGTATCTCAGCGTACTGTAGAATGCGGTGGTACAATCAAAACTACTGCAAAAAGTATTTTAAAACTCCATATTGCTATCCAAAGTTGCAAAGGTCCATCTGTACAGGGGAAGAACGCAGCATGAACGTGTATTGCTGGTTTTATTCATAGTATCCTGCCATAAGATTTCTCTCTTTATCAGGGCATAACGGTTTCGTGACATTTTAATAATATATATAATGATTTCGTATTTTCAAAAGTTCACTCACGAAGAAGTTTTGCAAAATATTTTAATAGAATAAAATCCAGGAAATTCATTTTTGTTTCAATTCATTTTTTTTTCAGGAAATTCATTTCTAGTTTCAAGAAAACAAACACTAGTCTCATATAAACTTATTGGTATGAAGAAAATAATAATGATCGCCGCTAACAATCGAAAATAATACTGTGAAACCCAGGAAAACCGCATGAATGCGTGAATCACAGAGATCCATCAGGTAGGGGAATACGACCTGGGGGAGGGAGCCCGAAAGTTGGCAGGTTCTTCCCCGGTTGCGCTCGGCTTGGTGCGTTCTTCCCCTGTACGGTGTTTCGTTTCTCGCATTTTTCTCCTATATTGGATCGTTTTTGCCCATTTTGGTTGTCACCATCGAGTCCGCCGTGAAAAAATCCATAAGAAACCGTCATAACCTATTTTTCGCAAAAAATCAACTTGGTGCGTTCTTCCCCTGTGGTCTTCAATTGCAACCTTCGCAATGTTGATTACATGATTACCTAGGTACCTGCTGGAACAACTCGAAATTTTTCTTGTGTGATAAGAAAGTTTCACGATTTTGGTTACCTACCTG
Source organism: Apolygus lucorum (assembly GCA_009739505.2). Classification (NCBI taxonomy): domain Eukaryota; kingdom Metazoa; phylum Arthropoda; class Insecta; order Hemiptera; family Miridae; genus Apolygus; species Apolygus lucorum. Next base: position 10,126,317 of record CM019174.2, on the reverse strand, counting down.
CTGGAGCTACCCCAAATTCGACTTGAACAAAAGAAAGTTGTAGATTAAACAATTAGTACATCGAATGAGGGCAATTCTTACCCATAAAAACAGGAGGATAGTCAACTACCCACTTGGATGGAACAACTCTAATTTTGATTACCTACCTGCTGGAACAACTCAAAATTGTTTTTGGATGATAAGAAAGCTTCAGGCTATCAAATTCTGCATCGAATGAGACCAATTCTAATCGAAAAACACCGCATTTTGGGCTGTTAGCGTCAACCCACCTAAATGGTAGTTATCAATAGCAACTTTCGCAATGTTGATTACCTACCTGCTGTTACAACTCGAAATTTTTCTTGTGTGATAAGAAAGTTTCAGACTATCAAATTGTGCATCGAATGAGTCCAATTCTTACCTTTAAAGGCTGTACATGCGACCAATTTCTGCTCACCAATACCGTATTTTCGACAGCGCCATTTCAAGATAACCGATAAACCTCAGCTGTTGCCATACCTTCTCACTTGAAATGTCATTATCAATAGAAAATTTCACAATTTTGGTTACCTACCTGCTGGAACAACTCAAAATTGTTTTTGTATGATAAGAAAGCTTCAGACTATCAAATTGTGCTTCGAATGAGACCAATTCCCCCCTCCCCCCCAAACAAAACCGCATTTTCGACTGTTAGCGTCAAAGAAATACCAATTTAAATGCTTGTTATCAATTAAAACATTCACGTTTTTACTACCTACTTGCCAGAACCACTCCAAATTCTTGTCATACTATAAGAAAGTTGTAAAATATCATATTAAGCAGCGAATGAGACCTTCTACTCACATTTTCTACAGCCAACATCAAAATTTTGGAGAACGGAGATGCAGGTAGCTCAAAAAATGTTCCCATACTGTGATAATACCTGTCTCAGTAATGTCTAATTTGGCTGAAGAACCAAAATCAATTAAACACCTCTGAACTCACGAATCAGCACTCAAATTAGGATTAAATCGGGAAGATATGAACTGAAAGCATAAACTTACAAGTCTATCTGAACTACAGAGCAACTTGTATAAGAAGTAGTAATTTGGTTCCAAAATATCGCATTTGCTGTAAATCTTGTGAGGGGAAAGTAATTTCTTAGCTTTAACACAAATCAGTCGATCTTCACATTTTAACTTGCAATTTTTAATTTTGGCAAATTGATTTTTAGGTCCGTGTTGTGGCCAAGTTCCTACGTGCCTGGAAGAATGCAACGGGCTACAAAAAGCTTGGCTCTCAAAGCTCGGTAAGTAAAACTTGTAGTAAAATATAACTTTCGTAATTTACTTTAGACATCAGGATTTGGTTAATTACTCTTTGTAATGTGGTTGGTACCGGACTTCTTGCACTAAGAAGTTATTGGTTTTGTGGTTGCGATGTCTTATCGGTGAGGCTGGATTTCGAATACAAGGATATTTTAAGGTAGCGGGTAACTATCTCGAAACGACCAATCAGGAAGCTCCATTAGTTCGAATCACCCTCGTTCTGAGTTCGGTTGGTACCGGACTTCTTGCACTAAGAAGGTATTGGTTTTGTGGTTGCGATGTCTTATCGGTGAGGCTGGATTTCGAATACAGGGATATTTTAAGGTAGCGGGTAACTTCCTCGAAACGACCGATCAGGAGCCTCCATTTGTTCGAATCACCCACGTTCTGAGTTCGGTTGGTTCTGGACTTCTTGCACTAAGAAGGTATTGGGTTTCGTGGTTGCGATGTCTTATCGGTGAGGCTGGATTTCAAATACAGGGATATTTTAAGGTAGAGGGTAACTTCTTCGAAACCACCGATCAGGAAGCTCCATTCGTTCGGATCACCCTCGTTCTGAGTTCGGTTGGTACCGGACTTCTTGCACTAAGAAGGTATTGGGTTTCGTGGTTGCGATGTCTTATCGGTGAGGCTGGATTTCAAATACAGGGATATTTTAAGGTAGCGGGTAACTTCCTCGAAACCACCGATCAGGAAGCTCCATTCGTTCGGATCACCCTCGTTCTGAGTTCTGTTGGTACCGGACTTCATGCACTAAGAAGGTATTGGTTTTGTGGTTGCGATATCTTATCGGTGAGGCTGGATTTCAAATACTGGGATATTTTAAGGTAGCGGGCAACTTCCTCGAAACCACCGATCAGGAAGCCCAATTTCCTGGTAAATTACATACATTTTTCTATACTTATTTGCTTTAGCTTCCGTGTCTACCAAGGTATCGGAATCTTTGTTTTTGGTTGAAAAAAAAAAATTCTCAAAATCAAAATTTTCGCCCGCGTTTTACTACGTCTTCGGCATCCTGAACGATTCTGGGTCCGTGTCTGACTGTATGTGTGTGTCTGCCATGAAATCCTTGTAACGGGCAACACTATGCGAATTTATTGTCCGATTTCGATGAAATTTTCAGGGATTGTGTGGATCAATAGTGGCCACAGTTATAACTTCTATATTTTCCACCCGATTTTGATGGAATTTTAGGGATTTTGAGGGTTGGCGTGTGGATGGTTCTACTTTGAGGGGATTAAAGGTTTATGTTTTGAGATTAGCTGCATGGGATCATCTATACAACCGGGTGATGGATACGAGGAAGCTATGTGCCACGCCCACTAGGGAGACTTTTTTGCTCACATTTATTTTTTGTGAGAAATACTGCCCTCTCAACTTAGCAGGGTCGTTTCGCTTGATTACAAGGAAAAGTAGCCCCATTGAAATCCTCAGTTACTCAACCTCGGCCTCGCCTTGTAACCTTCGATCTTAAACCTCGATTTAACTTTTCACTGTACAGAAAATGTGACTCACACCAAGTAATAAATTGCGTTGTATAGGTAATGAAAGTGGAAATCGACCAGCGTAGAAGCTCGGCACACGTGATTTGAATGTAGTTTGCATGATATTCATAGTTGTGTTTCCGATTTGCATAATTACGACGTGTCCGCTCGTTTTGTTGGGGAAAAAAGTGAGAAATGAAAACAGAAACTTACGTAAAGGAGCAATAAAGTTGTAGTAATATTATTTATTAACGTTATAATCTTGGATCTACTCTTGAAGAGAGGAAGTTGGTTATTTCGACGTCGTAAGCTCGTTTATGATAACTAATACGACGTTTAAGGTGGAAGAGGTGGTTATAGTTGTGACTCAGAACGCATTTAACCGAGAAACAACTGTTAATGAAAGAAGCTATGCAGAAGAGGATTTAATAGAAAAGTAGAAGGAAAATGTCTATGGAGGTGCCCTTGATGCACCAGTAAATTGTCAAAAATTACTGTGATCTCCAAATTCTTCATATTGTTGGAAAGAGAGACAATGATTTAGTAAATTTAGTAGTGATTGCTTTGCCATACCATACTGGCCCCGTCCGACTAGAAATGTCAACAAAATTGAATTTCAAGATTCCTTTAAAAAAAAATATATATATGAAAAATGTTGGAAATTGAAAAAAAAACTATGTAGGTATTTCTCAACTTATTGAATGACGTTTAAAAATGCAGTACAAGTAGGTGTTTGTAAGAACCAGAACTCAACTACGGGATATTTGATGAATCTAACAACGAAAAGTATGTTGCTGACAACAACATCACGTTCTTCCTTCCTTCCTTGGTAAGCCTGCAACCAATCTATGTGTACTACAATCTGTCGTCCGGTCGGTAGTCCGGATTTCATATTGCTTGCAAAAATTGTATTTTTTGGTCTGAGTGATCCATATGAATCAAATAGATGTCCACTGCATTAATAAGAGATACTCAACACCGTTTAGGGTCTGATTTTCTCAAAAAATCAAGCACAAATTAAGAAACATCAAATTATTATATGTATACTTCATGGGTAATTACTCTGTGTACAAATAACTGTTAGTGTGGTCGCCTATCCTTGGATTCAAAATAGATAGGCAGCCAGTACATGGGAAAGACATACCACAGTTTGGATTACCTTATTATTGCAAAACATCACACAAATGTAGACATTAAATTTTAATGAGGGGCATTCACTCGTCTATTGCTTGGAAAATTTGATTTTTTTGGTCCTCTGGTGAAGTTTAGGCTTGAAAACGTGTACCTACCTACTCGTACATGGAAAAGAGATACCGCTGTTTGTAGTCCCTTGTCCTTGCATGGACAGCAACCAACCACAAAAAGTTCATAGTAAACATTCAATCCAATAGGCTTGCAAAAATTGAATTTTTTGGTCCATGAGTGATCCATATGATTTGAATAAATGTCTACTGCATTAAAAAGAGGTACTTACCAGCGTTTAGGGTCAGTTTTTATTTTTTTAAATCATCAAGCACCAATGAAGAAACACCAAATTATATCCTCTGTGTGCAAATTGTAACTTTTAGTGTTGTCTGTCCTTAGATTCAAAATAGATAGGTAGCCAGTGCATGGGAAGACATACCACAGTTTGGGTTTCCTTATTATTGCAAAACATCACACAAGTGTTGTACACATTCAATTTTTATAGGTTGTGAACCCTTCTCGCGTCTATTGCTTGGAAAATTTGATTTTTTAATCTCGTAGTGAAGTTTTGGATTCAAAATGTGTACCTACTCGTACATAGAAAAGATAAATCGCCTTCCCGAATCCATTATTCGTGCTCGCAAAACACCCATCAGACGGGTAAAGTACACTACAAGTCCACTTGAATATTGCATGAATGTAAAAAATAGTACCTACCTTTTTATTCAACCATAAAAGGGAAAAACGGGTTCACTTCCATTTCGCATTTGCCCTTTTGCATCATGCAAAGCGGAAGAAGAAGAATCGATGATTACAAGAGGGGAACCCCCCCCCCCCTCGTGCAGCCTATTTCCGGAAATTTGATCGATAAAACCGGAAGTTCAATCTGAACGTAAAATCTCCCCCTCTTTCGCTGAAAGTCATTTGAACAAGAAATAATTCTGACAATAAATAAATTATTGAGCTACATTGTTGTAATAAAAAAATGTGTATCGACACGTCATTAACATTTTTGACTATTAAAAATCAAGTTTTCGATTGTTTCCTCTATTTATTGGACCGGGCAATCCCTTGTATTGGATATTTGGACCATGTTTGATCTATTGTAACAAAATTCCCACTTCAATTAAGTTTAAGACCTGTTCTTTCACAAAGTGTAGGAGTTTTGAGGGTGTTTTCCGAGCAATTTCGGCTTGGACAAGGGAACCCTTACAGAAATTTCGGAATCTGGTAGATGCTACAGCAGGAACTCACAGAGTAGTTAAGTAGTATGTGTTCTGCTGTCTCGACTCCTTAGTAGCTGTCAACATTCAACTGCCCTGGCATTGCCCGTTTTGATGGTATCTCAAGGGGCAGTGGCCAGTGAGAAGACCTGCTATGGCGCGAAAGTCTTAGTTTAATAAAGAATTTCTTCCGAAAAGACCATATTTAATTCATTTTTAAATACAACCAAAGAAATGTGATATGAAGTTAGCTTATTTGTTCATGACTTGTACTCACCGCCCATAGTGGTATCATTGAGAAGTAATTCTGATGTACGAAGTTTTACGAACCTCAAAAGCACCTTATAATTGCCCAGCTCTCGTTCATTTTTGTGGAAAAGGTCAGCGAAAGTGGGGCTCGACCTCTGGATCGATGAGGGGAGGAATCAACTCTGAAAACAGGCTAAGAGAAATTGCATCTCTCCTGGTAATTATTTCCAATAACCAGAAGTCCCGCGCTCAACCCTGTAGGTTACAAGTGTAGAAACCTTCGTCCCTCCAAGTAGGTTAAAAGGAAATCAAACCAAACGGGGTTCGAAATCTATACATAGAGAAGAAATACCATCGTTCTGAGCCCCTTATTGGTCCAAAAAAAAAAAAACAAAAAAACTCACGAGTCCATCAATTTTGAAAGGATTTGATCCCCTCAAGGATTTGATCTACTCCTTCCAAATTATTATTTTTCGCCTTTGAGCTTCTCATGCTCAAAAATTTTAATTTTTCGTCTTTGAGTGGAACCCCGGGTTCATAATTAGTACCTACCTACATAGAAAAGAGATGCCACCGTTCAGAGTCCCTCATTCGTGCAAAAAACTCAAGTCAATCGATTTTAATAGGATTTGATCCTAGCACGCTTCTACTCCTTGCAAAATTATAATTTTTGATCTGTGAGTAGATCCTCAGTTTCAAAATGAGTACCTACCTACATAGAAAAGAGATACCACCTTTCAGAGTCCCTCATTCGTGCAAAAAACTCAAGTCAATCAATTTTAATAGGATTTGATCCTAGCACGCTTCTACTCCTTGCGAAATTATAATTTTTGATCTGTGAGTAGATCCTCAGTTTCAAAATGAGTACCTACCTACATAGAAAAGAGATGCCACCGTTCAGAGTCCCTCATTCGTGCAAAAAACTCAAGTCAATCAATTTTAATAGGATTTGATCCTAGCACGCTTCTACTCCTTGCGAAATTATAATTTTTGATCTGTGAGTAGATCCTCAGTTTCAAAATGAGTACCTACCTACATAGAAAAGAGATACCACCTTTCAGAGTCCCTCATTCGTGCAAAAAACTCAAGTCAATCAATTTTAATAGGATTTGATCCTAGCACGCTTCTACTCCTTGCGAAATTATAATTTTTGATCTGTGAGTAGATCCTCAGTTTCAAAGTGAGTAACTACCTACATAGAAAAGAGATACCACCTTTCAGAGTCCCTCATTCGTGCAAAAACTCAAGTCAATCAATTTTAATAGGATTTGATCCTAGCACGCTTCTACTCCTTGCGAAATTGTAATTTTTGATCTTTGAGTGGATCCTAAGTTTCAAAATGAGTACCTACCTACATAGAAAAGAGATACCACAGTTCCGTGTCGCTTATTCGTGCACAAAACCGTCGAGTTTGCAATCAGCCTGCCTCGTTATGGAAACGGGAAACCCGAGATTCTAGGATGTCAGGCTACGACCTCGCCTCGAAGACAATCGAGCCCGGAATGACAGAGTACGGAACAAAGAAGTTTTCTAGAAAACAATGTGTTTTGTAAGAACAATGCCGGATCATAATAGGTCAAAAGTAATCTTTCGTGACAAAAGGAGCGTTTTTTAGTTGTGTTTCGTCATTTCTGATAGCGGCAAGCCTAAAAATATCTTCATTACGAATTAGCTCGATTTGCACTTTTCGATTTCGTCGATGCAGAAATCCACCTCAAACGAAGCTTGCAGCGCGAGTAGGAAATCATTGGTAAGAAATTCATATACAGATTGCCAAAATAAACGGGCTTCCGAAAATGGATTGAAATATTCGTGTCGCCGCCTTCAAAGCTTTCATGGGATTCGTGAACTACAAAAAGCGAGTTAGTTCATCAAAAAATGAGGAGAATATTGAAGAATTGAGTTCCAAATCAACGTTTCGAAATGGTTTGTTAATGAATCGATCATTTAAATCGTAATTATTACCTATTATCGTAATGGGTCATCGTTTTGCCGTCAAAATCAAAGGAAGAATTGAGAATTTAATTCAAGAATTTGTTCCGGATTGGTTTCAAAAGTGATTTCGATTCAGTTCAAGTAGGTTTGAAAGTTTGATTCAGAATCTCGTTTTTCCGTTGAAATGAGTGGAAAATGTTGGAGACAAAGTTCAAAATTAACGTTCCAAAATGTTCGGAATATGAATCAATTCAAAATCTCCTTTTATCGTTAAAATATGTGGAAAATAGAGAAATGAGTTTAAAATCAATGTTTCGTGTAGTTTTATGAAGTTAATTGTTAAAACAAAAGGAAAATATTGGAAAAATTCGTTCAAAATTGATCGAAAATTGGTCGGAGAATAAATCAACTTGAAATCTCGTTTTGTCGTTTAAAATGAGTGGAGAATATTAAAAAAATAAGTTCAAAATTAACGTTCGAATTGGTCTTTGAATGAATCGTTTCAAAATCTTGTTTTTTTCGTCTAAATACGTGGAAGATTGTAAAAATTAATTTTAAATGTCTCGTTTCAAGTTATTTCAAATATGTTTGAAAGTTGAGTTCAAAATAACGTTTTTTTTCGTTGGAAAATATTGGGGAAACACTTCCAAAATTGATAATACGATAATGTAACTACTTGTGAGATAATATCAAAATTGAGGCCCGAATTCGTGTATTCAAGCGATTCGATAACCCTGGTGGTTTATCAGCAGGTTTAATATTAATTTAGACAGGCGATATTAGGGAAGAGTGATATTGGTGGGAAGGTGATAACAGTCGCCCCACAGTCAGCTGAGGGCGGATCGATAATTCCAGGGGTTGTTTACCCTCAGGAGGAGAAAAGGAGAATCTGATCGGCATCTCCGTCCTGAGATATCAAGTTGAACGATGAATCCTCGACATAACGGCAAAAAAGGTCGCTGGAGGACATCAATTACTGATCGGTATAATCAAAACACCGATCTGAAATTGAAGCGTTTTGGTTACCCAAAGCCTTGGGTGCCTTGTTCTTAATAAGTTGACGAATTTAAATATTCAAATTTGAGAATTTATATACTGAATAATGATTTATGTTATTTGCTAGACATGATAGAACGCATAAGCTGGATAGAATCCACAGAATAATCTAGAGGTGTGTCGGTCAGGAGTGAACGTATTGAAAAGACCTTATCGGGTTGTCAAAATGAACACGGTCATTCGTTCATCAACCCACCAATCGAGTTTTCCGGAAAAATTCAGAGAACAACGCAGTAGGCCAACAAAACAAATTAAATGGCCGCAACATGTATGTATAATGTATTTGTATGCATCTATGTTTGTACATGGATCATGAATGTGTGAAAATGACATGGGAGTATCAACAGAAAGAAGTAGATTGAAGTGGTTTTCTAAGCAAAACCTTCCATCATCCAAGTGAAGAATTACGTTCGAATGAACTGGAAGACCAAAACACTCAAAAGAGTGATTTATACGATTCGAATCGATCTTTCATTCGTTTTTGTCTTTTAGCTCATTCGACTCATTCAAATCACCTACTCATTGTAACCTATTCCGACTCGTTCGGTTTTTCGACTCTATCGTTGGTTGGTTGTTTGTCTTGTGTTCCGATCTTGCCTCCTTCCAAATCCTGATTATTTGTTTGTTTCTTGACAACACATTTCCCTAGTATTATTAATACATAGGTAGTTCAACATAATGGTCGAGAGTGCTTCATTCCACTGAGTGAGTAGGTATGTGAACGTAATGAAAATGAACGGGTGAACGGATTCAAAAGACCTGGTCTCTGTAATGAGTGACCGTTTGGGATTCGAATCCGCCAAATGACCTTGTCTTAGGGATGGCAACGATATATTGATATATAAAATATATCGATAGATTACGGTTGATATATCGATATAGAGAACCGATATTATCGGACAATATCGATATATTTACCGTTAATATTTCGACTTGTTTTCAACAAGTAAAAATTAATATTAACATGAACGGATGAGAAGGGACGCAAGTATCTGTGTGAAACATCAAGTAATTTTATTCCAAATTTTGTAGGTACCTACGTGATGGCTTGATTTGAGACTGTTGAGTTGACTTCAGCTCAAACACGTGTACCTACATGAGGTTTACACCTACACTTCCGTGCTAAGCCAGAAAGTCGTATCTTGGCTTTACCCAACTTTCGGGAAAACGACCTAATAGGTTTCGTGGTGAAATAACTTTTTCACGGGATTATTTTTCCTCCTTTTACCACAACTAAAAGTTTTTCTTATAGGAAATTAGTTGCTGAATCGATTTCTGAGGTCAAAATTAAACATTTTTTAGTGTATATTGTCAAAAAACTGTATAACATTTTTCTATTCTTATTTTACTTACATTTAGTTCAGATATACTAAGTCTTGAAGTCGTATCTCGATCTTGAATTCACGTTTGCGCAAGCGCAGTGGCTACTAGCAGTCCGAAGGTGGTGATTTTCATAGGGGCCCATCTACAACCTGATCCGCGTAATCCCTGAAAATGTCATCGAAATCGGGTAGAAAATGTGGAAGTTATGGCTGTTTCAAGGTAATTCACGTTTGCGCATGCGCAGGTGGCTACTATCATTCTGAAGGTGGTGATTTTCATAGGGGACCATCCAAATACTAATCTGTAACATCCCTGAAAATTTCATTGAAATCGGATGGAAAATGTAGAAGTTATGGCCGTTACAAGGAATTCACGTTAGCGCAAGCGCAGTCGCTTCTATCAGTTCTGGGGTGAAGATTTTCATAGGGGACCGTCTACACACCAACCCGCACAATCCCTGAAAATTTCATAGAAATCGGACAATAACTTCGTATAGTTATGCCCGTTACAAGGAATTCATGACAGACACACAGACGGACAGACACGGAACCAAAATTGTTCAGAAAGGTCTAAAACCTAAAACGAGAGTGAAAATTTTTATTTTGGAGAAATTTTTTTTTTCAACCTTGAAAAGTGAAAACAAAGCTTCCGCTACCTTGGTAGACTCGGAAGCAATAAGAATGGAAAAATGTTATACAGTTTTTTTGACAATCTACACTAAACAATGTTTAATTTTGACCTCAAAAATCGATTCAGGCAACTATTTCCTATAAGAAAAACTTTTAGTTGCGGTAAAAGGAGGAAAAATAATCCCGTGAAAAATTATTTCACCACGAAACCTATTAGGTCGTTTTCCCGAAAGTTGGGTGAAGCCAAGATACGACTTTCGGCTTAGCAGGCAGTATTTGGGTAGGTAACAGTGAAGGAGGTTCCTAAAGTCACCACTAAATGCTGAGTTTTCAGAGGCATAAGTCGTATCATGCCCGATTCAGAATGCAAGAAGTCGTATCGCGAAATACTAAGGCCGATTCTCGTACTAGTGTCAAGATACGAGTTTTCTCTCTTCTGATTCGCTCTGATACGACTAGTTGCTTAGCATAATCAAGTTAACATGCCTTAACGCAAAAATCGGGAGGCTTGTTTGAGGCATTTCTAGTCGAGATACGACTCTGGAAACTTCGAAAATCGATAGAAATCGACCCCCTAAACCCCCGGGTACCAATAACTCAATTTGGTCAAATTTTCACGTTACGACTTTCTGGCTTAGCACGGCAGTACAGTTACTGTACTACTGTAGTACTCAAGAAGCATAATGGAGGCGCGTCTAGATTAAAACTACCTACTATAC
>CM019174.2:10046552-10115128 GCA_009739505.2 Apolygus lucorum | reverse complement strand
TCTATAGGAGCAGTATTTGCAATTATTGGAAGATTCATCCAATGATATCCCCTATTTACAGGAATAACATTAAACCCTAAGTGACTAAAAATCCAATTTGTAACTATATTCATTGGAGTAAATATAACATTTTTTCCTCAACACTTTTTAGGATTAAGTGGAATACCACGACGGTACTCAGATTATCCCGATAGATTTACAACCTGAAATGTTATTTCATCAATTGGGTCAAGAATCTCATTATTAGGGGTAATTATATTAATTATCATTATTTGAGAAAGTATTATTTCTAAACGAATAATCATTTTTCAAGAAAATATGCCTTCAAGTATCGAAAAAAGAAACCAAACAAAACAAACCATCCATAAAAGAAATGCCTATGTCCGGCATGGCTGCGGCCAGGACATTTAACTTGGAAGAAGAAGAACATTGGTACCATAATGCGTGCCTGACAATAACTGGTGCCTTCACTGGCAGAAGCTCGAAGTTATTGGAAATTGGTTTTCCACAGTTCACCCGTCAATGGCAGTTGAAGATTTGAGGTAAACAAGCAATATTGGTAGGGAAACCCCTCTGATATAGTGGTGAGGAAAGTAGTGCACACTACAAGAGGGAAGTAGTGGTCGTGGGTCGTTCTAACGAGACCAAAATGTCGTACTTTGTGTTGTTTACATGACAATCGACATTATTTACGTTCGGTTTTGACCGGAAGGTAGTAAAAATCGTGAAATAGGTGAGGAAAGTAGTGTACACTTCTAGAAACAATGTCCGCAGTTATGGAAATCGAAATGGCGATAATTCAGAAGTTTCGAAAATCAAAGTTTCACCTTCAGTGTCCAATAACTGGTGCTTTTCCCCCACCCGAATTTGAATTTGACAAAAAATTAACGGAGGTACGACTATTTCTTGAATTTGGGGGTTGAAAAAGTGTCTTTATCGTTTATGAAGGGTAATTATTGATAATTATAAATCAAAATGAGAAAAAATCGACGTGGGATCGTAAATTAGGCGAAATTCACTAACATAGTGAATAAAACTCCTCTCACAAATCCCTGAATAGGCCTGTTATTGCGAGGGAATACGAAGTGACGAACATTGGTACCATAATGCGCGCCTGACAATAACTGGTGCCTTCACTGGCAGAAGCTCGAAGTTATTGGAAGTTGGTCTTCCACAGTTCACCCGTCAATGGCAGTTGAAGATTTGAGGTAAACAAGCAATATTGGTAGGGAAAACCCTCTGATATAGTGGTGAGGAAAGTAGTGCACACTACAAGAGGGATGTAGTGGACGTGGGTCGTTCTAACGAGACCAAATGTCGTACTTTGTGTTGTTTACATGACAATCGACATTATTTACGTTCGGTTTTGACCAAAAGGTTGTAAAAACTCGAATTGATTAGACGTAAAAACCATGAAAATGGTAAGGAAAGTAGTGTGCACTTCTAGAGGGAAAAGTTGAGACCAAAATGTCGTACTTGGTATTGTTTACAAGGCAAATTCCATGATTTACGTTCGGTTTTGACCGTAAAGTTGTAAAATACCATGAAATAGGTGAGAAAGTAGTGTTTAGGTGATGAAAAAGATGAAATTTACCTTTGTGGAGAGACGGAAATGACATGAAGGTTCTGTCGGTGTAACTTCAAATTGACACAAAACCCACGGGGGGGACATCAAACATTTTCACAGCGAAAAAAAACCACGATTTTACCCGAAAAACCACAAAATTATTCACTGTTTTTTGGAAAAAAACCACGACGAGGAAATTCGGGGGTAAACAGTGTTTTTTAGGGGCGGGAGGTGATCAAAACAAAAACAATGTTTTTTTTGGGGCGGTCGTGAAAAAGATGCAACGTTGAGCCGAACGGAGCGTCTACTGACGGGAAAACGGCCGCCTCGCGAGGCGGGAGACGGCGGTGGGGGTAAGGGGGTAATACCCCGGAGGCCGTGACGTCACGAAGGGGGGCGCAACTGCGTCGGGGGACGGGTGCACTAGGGTCGGATGGGGGGTTATCTCGGGTGCTGTTGCAACTCTCTGGTGAGGGCGGGAGGGAGGAGCGTTGTTGCAAAGGGGCTGTTGTTGTTGCAACACGTTGAAGGGTGCGTAGAAGGCAACCATGACGCAGCGCCTGATCCCAGCTGGAGGACCAAAACTTGTTTTTAAAAAAATAGCTTCAGCTAATTTGTGCATAAAATTAACGTGTAAATTTTATTGAAAATTTGTTCCAATGTGAAGTTAAGAAGATTAGGAACATTTAAAAGACTGACATTAATTTATTAATTTTTATATGATATTTTTCTGGTTCCTATTTTGATCAATAAATTAAACTCAACCAATCATTATGTTTAAATTAATTTTTTTTTTTACATTTAAAGCCAAAAAATAAAACTATTGATAAATACATAAAATACATGAAAAGTACATAAAATGACCCAGCAATCAAAACCGGTTTATTCAAATAAAAAATTGAAGTAAATTTGTAAAATTCAAACACTTATTAACGGTACCTAACTTATTTCTCAAGTTTACTGTGATATAAATATAAAGAGGAATTGTTGTTTTAATACGAAAAACGGTATTATTTCAGCAAAAACAGAGTCGTTTTTCACTTAGTTACACAAAAGAAGTGGCATTCTTTGCTTGTTATCTGTAGCTGTTCCTAATGAAATTTGAGGTGTTGTTGCAAAGAGGCTGTTTTTGTTGCAACACGTTGAAGGGTGCGAATTGCGACGGACGAAGTTGTTGCACAGGAAGGTTATTATGAAGCAGCGCCGTGGGAGGGGGAGGGGGGTTGTTGCAAAGGGGCCGTTGCTGTTGCAACATCTTGAAGGCTATCATGACTCAGCGCCTGATCCCAGCTGGAGGACCAAAACTTGTTTTTAAAAAATAGCTTCAGCTAATTTGTGCATAAAATTAACGTGTAAACATAAGTAAAATAATTTTCATTTTCGTTGGAAAATTTTTCCAATGTGAAGCATTAAGAAGATTAAGAACATTAAGAGACTGACATTAATTTATTAATTTTTGTATGATATTTTAAGTCAAAAAGAAAGGAAAAATCGAAAACTCAAAAGTGGAAACCTTTGCCCCCACCTACCCTAATCATCGCTCAAATTTTAGCTGATCAAATGCGATTAATGAAATGAGTTTTGTGTTGTATTTAATTACGTAATAAAATGGGCCTACCGCCATTTTTCATATTTTTTTTTGTAAAGAATTCAGGAAAAATACTTTTGCGCAAAAAAGTTGCGCGCAATTGACACTAACTTTGTTTTTTCAAATGGGAACCCCCATTTTTTATTGCTGATTCAGATTCTACGTCAAATTTCATGAGAAATTCATACCCGAATCGATATTTTTCATTGCGTGCAACTGGTACTTTTCGCGTAAGCACATTTTTTCATTTTTTTTTTCATTATTTTTGACGCTGAATCACGTGGTGAGGTCCTTTCTTCGATTTCATCGTTATTTTTCCAAATTTAGAAGGAAAAATAATGTTTTTGGACTTTATTTTCCCTCCCCCTTTCGCGACACGGGCTGGGGACCGGCTATGGCAGGATTGAAAATAAATTTCTCTCTTCTAAATTTAAAAAAATGCTGGAAAGTAGGTAGGTACTTTACTACTTTAATGTAAACAAAAAAAATCAAAAAGCTTCTCATCTCAATATTTAAAAAAAAAAATTAAAAGTTGGAAAATCTCCGAAAAAAGTAGTAGGTAATAAAAAACTAAGATAATAATAATGAAATTAAAAAATCACAGCAACTGCTGGAAATTACCTCCTTTTGCCTGCAGACAAGTAACAACTACTTTCGATTTTTTTAAAGGTTTTTAGATGAGAAGCTTTTTGATTTTTTTTTGTTTACATTAAAGTAGTAAAGTACCTACCTACTTTCCAAATTTTTTTTATATTTAGAAGAGAGAAATTTATTTTCAATCCTGCCATAGCCGGTCCCCAGCCCGTGTCGCGAAAGGGGGAGGGAAAATAAAGTCCAAAAACATTATTTTTCCTTCTAAATTTGGAAAAATAACGATGAAATCGAAGAAAGGACCTCACCACGTGATTCAGCGTCGAAAATAATGGAAAAAAATGTGCCACACTTGGGGTTAAAAAAAATTCACTTTTGCGCACCCTGGTCACTTTGCGCGCGAAAAGTACTAGTTGCACGCAATGAAAAAAATCGATTCGGGTATGAATTTTCTTGAAATTTCTCATGAAATTTGACGTAGAATCTGAATCTGCAATAAAAAATGGGGGTTCCCTTTGAAAAAACAAAGTTAGTGTCAATTGCGCACAATTGCGCGCAATTTTTTTGCACAAAAGTATTTTTCCTGAATTCTTTACAAAAACGTCTGCCAAGTGGGTGTGGCACATAGCTTCCTCGTATCCATAACCCGATTGTATAGATGATCCGATGCATAGTAGTTAATCTCAAAACAGCAAAACAAGTTAATCTATAACAACCCTGAAAATTTCATTGAAATTGGATGGAAAATGTAGAAGTTATGGCCGTTACAAGGAATTCACGTTTGCGCATGCGCAGTGGCTACTATCAGTCCGAAGGTGGTGATTTTCAAAGGGAACCATCTAAATACTAATCTGTAACATCCCTGAAATTTTCATTGAAATCGGATAGAAAATGTAGAAATTATGGACGTTAAAAGGAAATTTACGTTTGCGCATGCGCAGTGGCTACTGTCAGTCCGAAGGTGGTGATCTTCATTGGGGACCATCTACAACCTAATCCGCATAATCCCTGAAAATTTCATCGAAATCGGGTAGAGAAAGTGGAAGTTATGGCCGTTACAAGGAAATTCACGTTTGCGCATGCGCAGTGGCTACTATCAGTCCGAAGGTGATGATTTTCATAGGGGACCGTCTACACATCAACCCGCACAATCTCTGAGGATTTCATTGAAATCGAATGGAAAATGTTGAAGTTATGGCCGTTACAAGGAATTCACGTTTGCGCATGCGCAGTCGCTTCTATCAGTCCGGGGATGATGATTTTCATAGGGGACCGTCTACACACCAACCCGCACAATCCCTGAAAATTTCATTGAAATCGGACAATAACTTCGTATAGTTATGCGCGTTACAAGGAATTCATGACAGACACACAGACAGACAGACACACAGACACACAGACACACAGACACTGAACTAAAATTGTTCAGAAAGGTCTAAAACGCAAAACGCGAGTGAAAATTTTGATTTTGGAGAACTTTTTTTTTTCGACCTTGAAAAGTGAAAACAAAGCTTCCGCTACCTTGGTGGACTCGGAAGCAAAAAAACGTCTGCCAAGTGGGTGTGGCACATAGCTTCCTCGTATCCATAACCCGATTGTATAGATGATCCGATGCATAGTAGTTAATCTCTAAATACCTTTCACTACCCTCATAGGGGACCATCTACACGCTAATCTGGACAATCCTAGAAAATTTCATCAAATTCGCATGAAAAATTGAGTGAGTAGGTGTATTTGATTGGATCAAAAAAAAAAAAAAAAAAAAATACATAGCCTCGGCTGGGTTCAAATCAAGACTCTATCCTCTGAGCTACCGATGACCTGCAATTAATGGGATTTGAGATTCTCACAGACGACCATCCCTCTATGAATGAATCCCTCTATGAAAAACAATTCTCTGTGATTTTCATAGGGGATCATCTAAATACTAATCTGTAACATCCCTGAAAATTTCATTGAAATCGGATTAGAAATGTGGAAGTTATGGCCGTTACAAGGAAATTCACGTTTGCGCATGCGCAGTCTCTTCTATCAGTCCGGGGACGATGATTTTCATAGAGGACCATCTACAACCTAATTCACATAATCCCTGAAAATTTCATTAAATCGGATGGAAAATGTAGAAGTTATGGCCGTTACAAGGAATTCACGTTTGCGCATGCGCAGTCGCTTCTATCAGTCCGGGGATGATGATTTTCATAGGGGACCGTCTACACACCAACCCGCACAATCCCTGAAAATTTCATAGAAATCGGACAATAACTTCGTATAGTTATGCGCGTTACAAGGAAATCATGACAGACGGACAGACACACAGACAGACAGACACACAGACACACAGACACGGAACCAAAATTGTTCAGAAAGGTCTAAAACGCAAAACGTGAGTGGAAATTTTGATTTTGGAGAACTTTTTTTTTTCGTCCTTGGAAGTGAAAACAAAGCTTCCGCTACCTTCGTAGACTCGGAAGCAAAAATATGAAAAATGGCGTTAGGCCCATTTTATTACGTAATTAAATACGGAAATGCCGGAGGGTGGACCATAACTTCTGGGACACCCGGTAGATGATCCGATGCATAGTAGTTGTTATGAGTTTTTGCTCAAATAACTAACAAAAATTTATCATTCAAAAGTTTTTATGTTATATTTTTATGGTTTATGCAAAGGACTCGACTGTAATGAATTTTAGCATTAGAGTGACATCACCTTGTCCACCTCTGAAGGAGGTGTCCCTATTGTGAAGGAGCAAGTACCCTCTTGTTGATGAGGAACAGCTTCACTTCTGTGGGAGCAAGTACGTCCCTGAAGGGGACAACAGCTTCACCAATAATGGGAGCAAGTACGGATCTTAAAGAGATCCAACAGCTACACCATCATAAATTTAGGAGCAAGTACGATCTCTGAAGGATGATCAACAGCTACACTAAATTTTATGGGAGCAAGTACGAGGCTCTGAAGGAGGCTCAACAGCTACACCATAAGATTTATTGGGAGCAAGTACGGTCCTTGAAGAGGGCCAACAGCTTCACCAATAATTTAGTAGGAGCAAGTGAGATCTACAGCTACACTACTATAATAATCAGGAGCAAGTACGCCTCCTGAAGGGAGACAACCAGGGTTTCCACCACACCAAACCAAAATTTCCCACAGCCCATCCTAAAATTTCCCACGATTTCCCACAGACAAGTAAAAAATTCCCTCCTAATTTCCCATAGCCCTTGATGAATTTTTCCTACCTTTCACTGGACTAAAGAGTCTAAATTTAGACTCTTTACACTGGACAAATGATTTTCCATGATATATTTTTTCTTCTATAAGGTTTCGGGAATAACCATCCTAGTCCATTTTCTGAATTGTCTTGAATTAAGAAACATGGAAGTCATTTCTCTCGAAACTAGTTTGAGTGGACAAGAAGCCAAGACACTATTCTTCCCCTGCCACTTCAAACGATATCGTATGCAGATAATTACTATTGAATAGATACATACCTAAAACGAAATGGGTGTCGGAAAAGACGAATGATGTTAACGTCGCACGGTTGGTGAAAAATAAGAGACTCACTGTTTACAATAACATTGACTAACGAGAATAACATGATGACGAGACGACCTTTGTCTCGAACTCGAAGCTTCTTTTTACTGGTAAGCACGTTGTTGTTGTTCATCTTTACTTCTGCCTTGACTAAGCGTGATCATGCGTCAGCTTTGTATTGTAGTTTGTTGGTCAAAAACATGTAGGTAGTAAAAAAATATGTAGGATACGTGAGGTATTGGTACGACCCTAGATTATATCATTGCACAAAAAAGCGTGATAAAATGAAAGAATCGGTCAAAAATATTGACTGTGGGAATTTTTTCCCACAGAAAAAAGTTTCCCTTTTTTTTCCCTCGGACCCCCGGAATTTCCCACAAAAGGGAAAAATTCCCACGAAGTGGAAACACTGGAGACAACAGCCCAACTGATTAGAATATTGAGGAGACAAGTACACCTTACCAAGTAAGGTAACAGCTACACTCAATAGGTTTTAGCAAGGAGTTTTGAGGGGTTTAAATTTAAAAGAGTTTTTAGTTTGATTGGTCAGACAGAAGGTCAGGATCAGGGGCCCTATTCTGATTCACTAAACGCGCCCGCAGTGGCTTCGCGAAGCAACTGAGTGGTTTCCCGAAACCACTGGGTGGCTAATTTTCGGAGTTAGCGATATGGATATTATAATAGCGACCTATTCTAATTCACTAAACGCACCTTTTTCTCGTTTCAGTGGTTAACTGAAGCAACTCAGTGGTTTCGAAGGCTCTTTTCTTAGCGACTGGTCCGGAGCAGTCGCTTTATTTATCAACCAAGTGGTTTCAGTTGTCAACCGAGTTGTTACTCAAAATCTTTCGGTTTTCGGGGATTTCTCGTGTTTTTTTCCACGTTAACATTTACGTATTATATAGGGGACCATTTTTCTGCATTTAGGGGTACTATATCTTTTACCCCCACCTCAAACATACAGTATGTTAGGTATGCTAGTACCAAATCCTCCACATAAATAATCGTGTAGGTACTTTTTGGAAACAGGATGATCAGGAGATTCACATTTTGGTAGAATTACATTTTTTACCCCCACCCTAACATACAGTATGTTAGGTATGCTAGTACCAAATCCTCCACATAAATAATCGTGTAGGTACTTTTTGGAAACAGGGTGATCAAGAGATTCACATTTTGGTAGAATTAAATTTTTTACCCCCACCCTAACATACAGTATGTTAGGTATGCTAGTTCCAAATCCTCCACATAAAAAATTGTGTAGGTACTTTTTGAAAACAGGGTGTTCCGGAGATTCACATTTTGGTAGAATTACATTTTTTACCCCCACCCTAACATACAGTATGTTAGGTAAGCTAGTTCCAAATCCTCCACATAAATAATCGTGTAGGTACTTTTTGGAAACAGGGTGATCAAGAGATTCACATTTTGGTAGAATTACATTTTTCACCCCCACCCTAACATACAGTATGTTAGGTATGCTAGTTCCAAATCCTCCACATAAATAATCGTGTAGGTACTTTTTGGAAACAGGGTGATCAAGAGATTCACATTTTGGTAGAATTACATTTTTTACCCCCACCCTAACATACAGTATGTTAGGTAAGCTAGTTCCAAATCCTCCACATAAATAATCGTGTAGGTACTTTTTGGAAACAGGGTGATCAAGAGATTCACATTTTGGTAGAATTACATTTTTTACCCCCACCCTAACATACAGTATGTTAGGTATGCTAGTTCCAAATCCTCCACATAAAAAATGGTGTAGGTACTTTTTGAAAACAGGGTGTTCCGGAGATTCACATTTTGGTAGAATTACATTTTTTACCCCCACCCTAACATACAGTATGTTAGGTATGCTAGTTCCGAATCCTCCACATAAAAAATTGTGTAGGTACTTTTTGAAAACAGGGTGTTCCGGAGATTCACATTTTGGTAGAATTACATTTTTTACCCCCACCCTAACATACAGTATGTTAGGTATGCTAGTTCCAAATCCTCCACATAAAAAATTGTGTAGGTACTTTTTGAAAACAGGGTGTTCCGGAGATTCACATTTTGGTAGAATTACATTTTTTACCCCCACCCTAACATACAGTATGTTAGGTATGCTAGTTCCAAATCCTCCACATAAAAATTGTGTAGGTACTTTTTGAAAACAGGGTGTTCCGGAGATTCACATTTTGGTAGAATTACATTTTTTTACCCCCACCCTAACATACAGTATGTTAGGTATGGTAGTACTAAATCCTCCACATAAATAATCGTGAAGGTACTTTTCGAAAACAGGGTGATCAGGAGATTCAAATTTTGGCAGAATTACATTTTTACCCCCACCCTAACATACAGTATGTTTGGTATGTTAGATCCAAATCCTCCTCATAAAAAATCGAGGGGGTACTTTTCGGAAACAGGGTGGGGGTAAAAATGTAATTCTGCCAAAATGTGAATCTCCTAATCATCGTGTTTCCAAAATGTATCTCACGAATTTTTTTGTGGAGGATTTGGATCTATCATAGGTACCTAACATACTGTATGTTAAGGTGGGGTTAAGCATTTAATTCTACCAAAATGTGAATTTCCTGATCACCCTGTATCCAAGAAGTACCAACACGATTATTTATTTGGAAGATTTGGAACTAGCATACCTAACATACTGTATGTTAGGGTGGGGGTAAAAATGTAATTCTGCCAAAATGTGATTCTCCTGATCACCCTGTTTCCAAAAAGTACCTACACGATTATTCATGTGGAGGATTTGGTACTAGCATACCTAACATACTGTATGTTAGGGTGGGGGTAAAAAATTTAATTCTACCAAAATGTGAATCTCTTGATCACCCTGTTTCCAAAAAGTACCTACACGATTATTTGTGAAGGATTTGGTACTATCATACCTAACATACTGTATGTTAGGGTGGGGGTAAAAAATGAAATTCTACCAACATGTGAATCTCTTGATCACCCTGTTTCCAAAAAGTACCTACACGATTATTAATGTGGAGGATTTGGTACTAGCATACCTAACATACTGTATGTTAGGGTGGGAGTAAAAAATGTAATTCTACCAAAATGTGAATCTCCTGATCACCCTGTTTCCAAAAAGTACCTACACGATTATTTATGTGGAGGATTTGGTACTAGCATACCTAACATACTGTATGTTAGGGTGGGGGTAAAAAATTTAATTCTACCAAAATTTGAATCTCCGGATCACCCTGTTTCCAAAAAGTACCTACACGATTATTTATGTGGAGGATTTGGTACTAGTATACCTAACATACTGTATGTTAGGGGGGGGGTAAAAATATAATTCTACCAAAATGTGAATCTCCGGATCACCCTGTTTCCAAAAAGTACCTACACGATTATTTATGTGGAGGATTTGGTACTATCATACCTAACATACTGTATGTTAGGGTGGGGGGTAAAAAATTTAATTCTACCAAAATGTGAATCTCCGGATCACCCTGTTTCCACCCTCACATCGCCTTGAATCTCATGAAAAAAGAGTACTCACATGAATATATTTGATACATTTTCATTTTCTAACTTTTTTCATTTCCAAATTATTACATTATAAGTTCGAATTATCGTTGTTTATGGAGGGGGTAACAAATAAACCTAATCTATTCATTTATACATCTATTCCCCTCCCTCTCCCGTTTCCAAAAAGTGTTCATTCACCTTAATTGGTAAATTTTAACGGTACTAATCTCTTGGAAAATGAATCGGAAACACTATTGAGTTTATAATATCCATGTCGCTTCAGTTAGCAACTCGGTGGTTAAGTTAGCGACTGGTGCGTTTAGTGAATCAGAATAGGGCCCCAGAATAGGGCCCCAGAATGGGTGACTAGACTAGGGCCAGCTCCCTATTTAAGCAGACCTAGGGTACCCCTTCTTGGTGTCTTGGGGATTTCCCAAGGGTCTCAGGGGAATGGCCTAAGCTGTTGGGGAAAATCCGGGTTACTGACCTTCTGTGCTGAATTTTATTCTTATCTGAATATTTACAATTTTACATTTATGATACATTTTCTTACTTACTAATTTATACAATGGTTGGTCTTACTTACTAATAAACATATTCTTAATGTACTTGTTATAAAGCTGGTGGGGAAGGTTTATAACAGTAGTTAATCTCAAAACACCAATTTCTAAGTACCTTCCACTACCGTCATAGGGGACCATCTTCACGCTAATCTGAACAATCCTGAGGAATTTAGTCGACATCGGATGGAAAATGTAGAAGTAATGGCTGTTAAAAGGAATTCAAGTTTGCGCATACGCAGCTACCACTATTAGTCTGGGGGAGATGATTTTCATAGGGGACCGTCTACAAGCCAATCTCAACAATCCTAGAAAATTTCATCAAATTTGGTTGAAAAATGTAAGTGTTGTGGCTGTGGCAAGGCGGACAATGCGCAGCGGCTACTGTCAGTCCGAGGGTGATGATTTTCATAGGGGACCGTCTACACCCCACTCCGCACAATCCCTTAAAATTTCATCGAAATTCGACAATAACTTCGTATTGTTATGCCGGTTACAAGGATTTCACGACAGACAGACAGACAGACAAGGAACCAAAATTGTTCAGAAAGGTCTGAAACGTAAAACTAGAATGGAAATTTCGATTTTGGAGAACTTTTTTTTTTTCAAACCTTGAAAAGTGAAAACAAAGCTTCCGCTACCTTAGTAGACTCGGAAGCAATAAGCCATTGTGTAATAATTTGCAGCGCATTTCATTTTGAAAGGCACTAGGGTGAAGGAACCAATTGCTAACACCACCCCAATTACTAACACATGCTCATTCTTCCTTGAAAAATAAGCGTTCCTGGTCACCTAGGGATTCAAATTTGGCACCACATCAATGTCATAGTTATTTTCTACCGATTCTCGCCAAAATCTAGTCGGCATTGACGATAAGGGGTTCGGGAATGAAGTTTTATCATCAGTCTAACACCTGCTGTCCGATCGTTAGCGGTTTTGCTAAGGAGGTGAGTCGCAATTTCATCTATTATAACCGTTTCATCTTTGTTTCTACATTCAATTTACTTTTTACCGCTCCAGTATTGATGTTAGCTAATAAGAATACACAATTCCAGTGCAAATAACTGATAAAATAACATTTTTTCCTCAGTGTTAGGATTTGGGTACCCAGAAACGTGCCTTTACCCAATTACTGACACTTGTGTTAGTAATTGGGGTTTTCCGAAATCTTTAGTTCCAAAGCCTAATTAACTAGGGTTTTTACGTAGAATACGATGTTGCTACCCGCCTTTTGAAAAAAGCAAGGGATCCATATCCTAACAGGGGTGTTAGTAACTAGTTATGGGAGTGTCAGTATTTGGGATGTACGCACACCAGATACTAACATTGAGCATATCCAGTCACTGACACCCCTCTCCCTGCTAGGAACCTACTCGTATCTTTCCTCCTATTCTTGTTCTCTATCATTAAAAAACAGTTTCGAATTTATGCATCTTCGAAAGCTTGATTTCGCCTCCAATTTGTCGAAAAATTCGAAAAAGAAGGTTGAAAACACGAAAACTTGTTGGTTTACTCGAGAGACAAGACATCTTCGAAGCTTGATTTCGCCTTCAAATTGTCGAAAAATTCGAGAAAGAAGGTTGAAAACACGAAAACTTGTGCTTTGTGATTTCAAAATATAGGTACTATGTAAATTACTTTTTCTATTTTAAAGTTGGAAATGAAAATAATTTGAACCTGATACAGGGTGTCAGTAATTGGTTCCTCACACTGTCAGTAACTGGTGAATGCATGTCGGTAATAAGAGAAAAATGATGCATCCAAATTTTAAGCAAATAAATTAATTTATTTGTCGTTTTGATAATTCTAATGAGCAAAATTGAAGAAACTGATGTTGGCCTAAGGGGAAAAGTTTCAATTTTGAGGAAAGATCAATAAATACGAGAGAAATTGTTGAAAAACCACAACATTTTTCTTAAAGTGTCAGTAATTGGTGCTTTTACCCTAGTTGACGGAACATAATTTTTGCTTCTGGATGAAATTCAAAAGGTGGCTCAAATCAAACAAAATCCTGGTAGCTACAATGTGAAGCAGGGAGATCAGGTGACTTCTGAGCCACTAAAAATTGTTAGAACATCGAGTTTTTTGGTCGGTTCAGGTACCTGAGATTCCATGAATCCTCGCTCATTCTTTCTGTTGACTTCTAGAACAATCTTTTCT
Source organism: Apolygus lucorum (assembly GCA_009739505.2). Taxonomy (NCBI): domain Eukaryota; kingdom Metazoa; phylum Arthropoda; class Insecta; order Hemiptera; family Miridae; genus Apolygus; species Apolygus lucorum. Next base: position 10,101,641 of record CM019174.2, on the reverse strand, counting down.
TAGTTCTGGACTTCTGAGAACGCTGGGTGCAGATCAACACCAAACGAATGACCAAAACACGGTTGTGTGCAATTTCTCGATGCTTGAATGTGAAAGTTTCTGACAAAAAAGTATCAATTATTTCTAAAAAATCGATAGTTTTTGAAAATGATAACTACTATCTATTCTTTAGATTATTTTGTTCCGATCAGTTTGCGTACACAGTTAGGAGATTCATTATTTCGATTCCTTGGATCTCTCTGTAATTTAACTGATCCGAAAAGTCCCAAGAGCATTGAAATAATGGTAGGTTATTTTTTACATTTATTTAAAGATCTTGTATGAAAGTACTACATACATTTGAATTCGGCTGTATTCCTACTCAGTGTGTAATGCAACCTTACACGTCACATTTGATAAACTTCGAAAACGTATTTCTTCTTCGTGTAGTATCTCATCATAGTGGTATCTTATTTCTTCGTACTTCTTCTTACGGTTGGTGTCAAAATTCTCAGAATGAGGTCTAGTTTAGATTAAAAATAACAATAAACAGTTTTTCCGACCCATGCGCACACCCCATTGATAAACTTCGAAACGTATCTCTTCTCCGTGTAGTATCTCATCATAGTGGTATCTTAGATGATTTAAAGATTGTGACTCAAACCGCTTGTTCCTTGTTAACAACCGTGATAATTCATATCAGAATCTCAGTTAATTGGAATAGGAAGTACTGACCGACGTCATAAAGAACGTTCCTGCTCATATCGCCAGAGTGATAAATAAGGAAAGCAATACAGGTATTTTCTCATACATAGTTCTTTTGAAATGGATAGGGTTTATCTTTCCGAGGGAAGTTGGGGGCTAGCCTGCCAAATGAAGTGTTAACATCTAACCCACCTGGGATGTTGGGGTCTAGCCTACCAGATGAAGTTAGGGGCTGGCCCAACAATGGGAGTTGAGGTCTATCCATTAAGGGAAGTTAGGGGCTTGCCCAACAATGGGAGTTGAGGTCTATCCACTAAGGGAAGTTAGGGGCTGGCTCAACGATGGGAGTTGGGGTCTAGTCTACTAAGGAAAGTTGGGGTTTAGCCCACATAATGAATTTAGTCATTGCCCCACTGATGGGAGTTGATGTCTAGACCACCAAAGGAAGTTAGGGGCTGGCCCAACAATGGGAGTTGAGGTCTATCCACTAAGGGAAGTTAGGGGCTTGCCCAACAATGGGGGTTGAGGTCTATCCACTAAGGGAAGTTAGGGACTGGCCCAACAATGGGAGTTGGGGTCTATCCACTAAGGGAAGTTAGGGGCTTGCCCAACAATGGGAGTTGAAGTCTATCCACTAAGGGAAGTTAGGGACTGGCCCAACAATGGGAGTTGGGGTCTATCCACTAAGGGAAGTTAGGGGCTTGCCCAACAATGGGAGTTGAGGTCTATCCACTAAGGGAAGTTAGGGACTGGCCCAACAATGGGAGTTGGGGTCTAGTCTACTAAGGGAAATTGGGGTTTAGCCCACATCATGAATTTAATGATTGCCCCACTGATGGGAGTTGAGGTCTAGCCCACCAAGGGAAGTTAGAGGCTGGCCCAACAATGGGAGTTGGGGTCCAGTCCACCAAAGGAAGTTAGGGGCTGGCCCAACAATGGGAGTTGAGGTCTATCCACTAAGGGAAGTTAGGGGCTGGTCCACCAAGGGAAGTTAGAGGCTGGTCCAACAATGGGAGTTGGGGTCTAGTCCACCAAGGGAAGTTAGGGGCTGGCCCAACAATGGGAGTTGGGGTCTAGTCCACTGAATGAAGTCCAGGTCAGCCGTAAAGCACTTCGCCGGGATGAATTGTGACATTTTCGTCTCTGTCATATCGTTTAGAACAACCCCTGGAGAACGGCTAGGTACCAAATTTTGTCAAAAAAATGTCTCAATTTTTGAATTCATTAAAAATTAAATTTGGCATACAGCTTTCTTGCAATCCTCAACTCTCGTCCGTGTTGTCCAGCCCACGCTAAAAGTGTAATTTAGGTTTGTTTTCTTCTAACATCTGAGGCTCAATCTCTGACGTCAATTGTTGACTACGTTGGCTCGATTCCTCGTAAACATATTTTCTCCCGTTCAACATCTCGGAACGGCCTTCTCGGAAGGTTCGACCGACCTGGAGTCCGTCCAGACATTCGCTTCTCACGTGTCCTTCCATATAAACCCCCATGGAAATCTGAACTGCTCGGCAGATAAATTTAAATGAGCCACTTGGCGACTCAAATCGTTACAAATTGGATACAAGGGAATTTAAAAACCCGTCCACTTGAAAGAGGAGCTCATGTTTCAAGAATCTAAGCTTTACTGCCCACCCAACTTGGCAGACTTTAACAGCCAGAGGTAGGAGGGTAGTAGTAAGAAAGGTGTACAAAGGATCCTCCAAAATCAAAATTTTCTCTCGTATTTTGGTGTTTTTGGTTTATTATTTTCAATAGAAAACCTTTGGAATCGACCTAGAAAAAAATTTTTAACACCCCCTCAAAATTTGTTGGTTTACGTTTCAAGGTACGTAGAATTCAAAAATCGATTAAAAATTTTGCCGTCTGTCCGCCGTACGCGGCAATTTCCCCACTTAGCATTGACCGATTTTCATGAAATTTGGTATTCAGGCTCCATTTCTGTACCTCAGAGGTCGATTATCGTAAGTGACATTTTGGCGATTTTACAGCAGAGCCAAAATAAGTTGTGGGCACACCTATTTTGATCCCTATGGCCCATTCTGATGACTTTATCATGCACAATTAATTCTGTAGAATCTGTTTATGCCTACCAATACAATAGAATACAAAATACAATAGAAAGAATGCACGTACAAATAAAAAATCTCGAAAACGAGAATTTTGGACATACGATAGTTGACCTCTGAGGTACAGATTTGGGGTCTAGTAGTGCTACGAAGATTTTGGTTGATGTAGGTCACATCTAAGAGTTAAAAAATAAGGTTTGAAATTTTGAAAACGCCCTAGCTCAAAAAATTATGATATAAAGGTGTGAGCCCCCGCTCACTGATTAACCCAGCAGAGATGGGGCTGAGTGACCACCATCTTAGGCGCCCACCACCAGAAGCACTCACGTCGGCCTGACGTCACCGTCCGCCAATCACGGGCCGCCACGGATCCCTGCTCGGACGCCTGCCGATGGAGGGTGGGGGCTCCAACAATGAAATGATCTAGTCACCGTGAAATGATCTAGCCATAACCTCCCCAGTCCTGAAGCTATCAATCCACGCTCCTTTGCGCAAGACCAGGTTCGAAATTCGACCCCCTTGGCAAGTTAGTATTGGAAAATCCCCCTCGATATCATTCCGACGAGAAAGCCCTGTTGCCCACGAGTCTGATATACGAGTATCCCCCTTTGAATCCGACGGTAAGACTTCGTGACATCCGTTCTGGACCATCTTCTCTACGCACCACCTCTGGATTTCCTACGGGGCCCGCCACTGTGAGTGTACAAACTAATTCTATACATTGGCCAATGATAGTTGTGTTCAAACTGTGTAAAAGTAAAACTAGCAGTCGTAAAGTAAATGAACAATTTTGAAGAGTTAAATAGTCAGTCGACTCAAGAGTCAAAATGTGTAAAATTGAGTAAAGTCACTTGTAAAATCATTTGTAAAGTCGTTGGTAAGAAGGAGAGAAAGGAGATTGAAAACGCACGAATTTCATGTAAAACCATTTATTTTGTATTTTGTATTTTCTTTGCTCACAAGAATCTTAACGTAGCATCACATTACCATTTATTTTCATTAAAAGAGTTCCTATTAGCTTGTAAAACTGCATTTCTCATTTAACTACCTAAATTCCGTAACAGACAGGTTTTACGTGTGATCACACCATTTTCGTGCGATCACACCATTTCAGTGGCGGCTGGTCAGGGTAGGCAAGGTAGGCACCGCCTAACCTGCAATCTATACTTAAAAAACGCTTAATTGAAAAAAAAATATTTTAATTAAAAAAATAAAAATAAATAAAATTTTTGAAAAAAAGTTGAGTTTTCTTTTCTACATTAAATTAATTATTCTTCGAAGTTGCTGAGTAATGGTTATAGAACTCAATCTCACTTTGCTCAATGGGAAATAAAGTCAACTTGAAAGTGGAATGAACCAGCAGAAAGGAACCGTCCTATGAACCAGCAGAAAGGAACCGTTCTATGAACTACACCCCCCTTCCCCCCGCCATAAGAGCGAGGAACAAAGGCTCCTTAGGCGAAAGCGCGTTTTCGCCTGACATGCCATTCATCAGAAAAAGAATCCATTGATAAAGAATAGGCTAAGATAGACGATCCCCTCCCACTAGTTAGGCGATGGGAGCTTGGAGGGGAGTTTCGCCTTTCCCGATTTCGCCCTCCCCTCCCAGTGTTAACTTCTCCCAGAGTTGACAACCCTACTGATAAATCCGTATATCTACGAATTTTTGGTTCTCATCCCAAATAACCGATTTTTCATCAAAATCAAGGGATTTTTTGACTTGATTCATTTTTGAACTCTCGAGCTTTGTATAGTATTTATAAAACGTAAGGATTTTCACTCTTAATCTCGGATTTTTCAAGGGTTAATTAGGCTTGAGTATGGAGAAATCTACCCATAGGGTTGGCAACTCTGTACTTCATGCCTTCTTCGTATTTACCCTTCCCCTCCTTTCTTATCAGAACTCGGTCTGAACTTTTTGCCCGTTGCCTTCGACTGTTTACCTTCCGTTTTAATTTTCTCGGTGGCATTCGCGTTTGTGATCGTGATATCGTGATGGATGTTATTTTAGCCCTGCTTGATCAGCCATTCTCGCGATGGAAAGAAGAAGATAAGCAAATCTTGGTGAGAAATGGACGGCCAATTCCGCAGGTTAATTTATCTAGTAACGACCACAAACAAGGTAAAACCTATACTCGTACTTTCACTAGATCCTGGCTCGATAAATACAAATGGATTTGTATAAGTTCTTCCAAAAATGCATTATTCTGTTGGCCGTGTTTATTGCTGAATAATTGTAAAAGTCCGTGGAATTCTTGTGGCTATTCTGACCTCAAAAATGTATCTACTGCCATAAAAAAACACAATGACTCGAAAGATCATTTAGGTGCCACAGTTTGTCTGAAAAGACTCGAAAATAACTGTTCAACCGTTGCCGAAATGCTTGATGTCCATCATAAAATCAGCAAGGCTGCATTTAATGATAAAGTTAGTCTGAATCGTAGGGTAATGGCAAATATAATAGACACAGTTATTCTTCTTGGAAAAACTGAGCAGCCTTTCAGGGGTCATGATGAATCAACAACATCTTTGAACAAAGGTAATTACGTTGAGACATTACAAACTCTTATTGATCACAATTCAGCTGATGTGAAAATTCATTACAATTCTATGAAGTCCATTTTTTCTGGAAATTCCAAAACTATACAGAATGAAATTATTGAAGTTTTAAACACAGTCTTGCAGGAATCAATAACATGTGCTATTGATGGGGCTCCATTCTTTTCTATTCAAGTAGATGACACTACTGATATCACCCAAAAATGCCAATGTACCATGATTGTTAGATTCGTTAATCCTATTGGTGAAATTGTTGAACATTTTCTGGGCTTCGTTGATGTTAGTACAGGCCGAGATGCTCAGAGTATGTTTGTACATCTCAACAATCAACTTTCGAAGTACAGTTATAAGGATAAGCTTGTTGCCCAGTGTTACGACGGTGCTAGTGTGATGTCTGGTCATCTGAATGGTCTGCAGAGTAAAGTGGAAGAAGTTGTCCCACAAGCATTGTTTGTTCACTGCTATGCTCATCGACTTAATCTCGTACTTCAAGACAGCTGTAAAGGAATTCGCGAATGCCGTATATTTTTTGCTACCCTTTCTGGAATTTCCACTTATTTTCATGGTTCGTCAACAAGGACACAGGTAGTTGATAGAATTGTTGGCAGGAGAGTACCACAAGTCGGAGCGACCAGGTGGTGCTCTAGGTCCAGAGTCATATCATTGATAACATCAGAGTGGGAAAGTTTCATACTAGTTTTTCAGGAATTAATCCAAGATCCGTCCTCCACGAATGAAACCACTCTTGGAGCAGATGGATTTTTGGGAAAATTTAATGATTTTGATTTTGCATTTATGGCACAAATTTTCAATGACATATTCATCCATACTGATATTCTTTTTGATGTGCTTCAGAAAAAATCTCTGAATGTCACGTACTGTTTGAGAAAAATTAATGAAACCAAAATTTTGATTGAAATTAAGAGAAGTGAAGACCATTTTCAAAAATTCTATGACCTGATATCTCAAACCTTAGATATTCCTTGCAAAAGAGGAGTGTCAAATCCAGAATCGCATAAATTTAATTTAAAACGTTTATATTTTGAAATTATTGATTTTATTACCTCTCAAATATCTTTGAGGTTTGGTGATATGAATAAGCTGAAGTTTTTTGAATTGGCAGATACTTCCTCTTTTTCAAAATACTGTGATAACTTCCCTTCTGACGCATTGAAAGCACTTAGCACTGCCTATCCTTCTTTATTCTTAGATCTAACTAAATTGAAAAATGAGTTATCATTCATCTATTACGATAAAGACATGAACAAACTGTCCCCACAAAATATTCTGAAATATCTGGTTGAAAAGGATTTACAAGGCGTACTTAGCGAGGGTCACAAATTCTTTTCATTGATTTTAACAATACCATCTTCCTCGTCGTCCGCAGAGCGAAGCTTCTTATGCTTGAAACGGGTAAAAACGTATTTGAGAAATACGATGGGCCAAGAAAGACTTAGTGCATTGGCGACGTTTTCCATAGAAAAGAGATTATTGATGGATTTAAAAGCGAATGGGGCTCTTCATGAAGTAGTTATAGAGAATTATGCTAATCTTAAAGACAGAAAGATAGATCTCATCTTCAAACTCTAGTCATGAAGTAGTTATAGAGAAGTATGCCTATCTTAAAGGCAGAAAGATTGATCTCATCTTCTAACTCTAGTCATGAAGTAGTTATAGAGAAGTATGCCTATCTTAAAGATTGGAAGATTGGACTCATCTACTAACAAAGCCTGTAGGACAACGCCTCTCTTGTAGGATGGGTGCTACCACATATATATATAATATTACCTAGATCAGATCCCAATTCAGATGCATGCCATATCTAGTATGTACGATGGTATCTCTGATCTTATAGGATCATTAGGTATTTAACCCCTACTAAGAGGAATATTTAAGAGTGGTTGAGTTATTGGAAGTATAATAATGAAGTCAATAGACTGAAGGAGGTCTGATAACACAGTCTGAAAAAAACAATTATGCTGTGATAATGCAAATTACCTAGTTTACCAAAGTCACCTAATTTCAAACAAGTAAGCTACTGACGGGACCAAACGTACCTTCCTTCAGTTTCCTATAAAATGGTTAATCTGTCTTTTGGTAAGATCCACATGGATGGGTGGTTGGGGTGGATCGGGTGGGACACGGATCTGGTGCGCCTCCCCGGGGCGTGTCCTGGTTACTGGCCCTTTATACATTGAAAGGGCTTGCTGAGCACCAGATGTATCATTGATTAACATAAATAAATTAGTGATAAATAAATTCATGAAATTATTGTCAGTTCATTGAAATTGCATCGTTGTCTGAGATTCAGTAGCTTTCTTGTTCCATGAGTCCATCTACCGACCCCCCCCCCCCTTTTAAGCTTACGTTTGTCGCCTACCCTGTAATGATCTATCAGAGCCGCCACTGCACCATTTTAGTGCGACGCATCATTTTCATGCGTGCGCAGTTCACCGTGCACAGTTTCACTTTTCGTGCACTACAATTCCCTTCAGGAAACTAACTTCAGTCCTTCAGACCTAAACATATTCAGAGATTTACCAGTACTAGACCCTTCAGGTATTATTTTGATTTTGAGAGCCTCCAGCTACCTCTGAACCGCTACAGCTGTCAACCAGGTAATTATCCATCATTTTCACTTTTATCATTATTAATAACAGTAAATTCAATTACCTATTACTTGTGTCAATATAGCCTCTCAACCTATATTTGGGTTGGTTTCAAACGGGTCTACTCGAGAATCATCAATTCAACAGTAGAACCCAAGCTTACAAAGGTATTGTTTATCCATCAATTTAAGATTCTATAGAATTTTAGATTTTTTGAGACCACGCGGAGCTCTGTAGGACAAACCGTTCGCTCCCTACGAGAATTTAAGGATTGGACGTGCGATAAATCAGAAACACGAGTTTGAATCGCAAAAGAGGCCTAATCACCGTTCAAAGTTTAGCTGAACAAAATGCGATCGATGTTTTTTCTTCATGTTGGATGGTTGGTGATAATAACCATTGTTTAATAATTTGCAACGTTTTTGAACAACTTTGATTCCGTTACTGCCTTCGTTCTTCGTCTTTGGAGTATCTGTAGCATTTCCAAGTCAAATCCAAGATTTTCCCAGCCAAATTCATGATTTTCCAAACCAATGAATGTAAATTTTGTACAAACTATACTCTTGCCTTTATTTAAAGAGCTCTGGGATTTTTGAAGGCCCCGAAGGTTCGGCATCGCTGCAAGAATCCGAGCCCCAGCGGAAGGTCGAGGTATACCTGCGCGACCCCTCCGCCCGTGAACCCCCCCAACCCCCCAACAGTTTACCCTCTTCTGCAAATGCACACTTGATTCACAAATTATTTCGATCATCCCATCACCAAAATCGTGATCAGCGAGAAAAATTGAACATATCGAGTATAAACTCGAGGCAGGTACGATTAAAACTCAGCAGCCCTCTCCCGGCCAATCCACCCAAACGAATTACGCCCTCTTCGCCGAATTACAGGAAATTTGGACTCATTTTCATCAGAATAATTAGTTCGTTACGAATTTAAATAACAAAAAATGTTCACCGAACGATAAATAATTAAATTGTATGTTGATAGAAGAGGAAGAAGGAAGAGGGATGATGGGTTTTGACCGCGAAGGGTTGTGAGTTGAGACCCCAAGGTGAGCACCTTGCAACGTTGCCACCTCTTGGCAGGGAAGGGGTTTTGGAACCCGCGGTCCAGAGCTCTTTAAATAAAGGCAAGAGTATAGCCCTTGAACTTTTAAGGGGGTCTCAGTCGGTCGAGCGTTCCTGGATAGTATTTCACGAAAATACCGGCCCTCAATCTTAAAAAATTGTACCTAAATTTGAAATTTTAAAAGATTTTTGAAATTCATTAGTGCACCAGGCTAGGGAATTGAGAAACTAAAATATTGCCGCTGGAATCATCAAAAATGGGAATAACCTAACTGAATAAACGGTTTTTATTGAAAATAATAAACCAGAAAACTATCCAAATTTATGCAGTAACTTGGAAATTGTACTTCTTACGAATACGTTCACGTTATTAATTATACAGCAATGAAGGCAGGTCTTGTGATTGAAGGCACAACTGAAGTTGGTTCGTGTTTGATGTTTGCTAGGAAGACACTCCATAGTGTCGTCTCAAATAACTTTCCAATGAAATGACCGTGAGGGCTGTTAGAGGGCAAAGGGTTAACGGACTCATAAAACCGTCTAAAAACCCAACTACGAGATGCACCGGCCATAAAACGGGGTTTTACTACCCGACTGGCTGTCGCTCGTGATTTCTCGAGGGCTTTCACGGTGGAATCAGACTCTTCCATTTTTATGAGGAGTTGAAAATAAACTTAATTATTTCACGTGGAGAATGATTCGTACCACCACGAACTTTTGTAAAATGGACGCCAACATTGAAATTCATAGGGGACTGCCACGAGGTAAACATCAACTCGAAAAATTTCATCAAAATCGGGCAAGGATTTCCTGTAGATACGCCAACACATCAAGACCGAATTCAAGATTTTCTTTCAAGCCAAATTCAAGATTGTTTTCGAGCCGAATTACACATTTGTAGAGAGTTGTCAAGTCTATTTCAGTGTGAACTTGATTGTTTCTATCGGAAATCGTAGCATGAAAAACTCAGTAGGTACCTAGGTACCTGTCTGAATTTAAAGTTCAGTAATGAAAGAATACATGAATTCCTTCTGTATGTGCATCCCTTCTCCAAGGATGGAAAATTTGTATTCGATTTTCAAATTCTACTTACCTTGAAACTTAAACCAAAAAATTTTGGGAAGGGGGGGGGGGGGGAGTTCAATTGTTTTTTCTTGGTCGATTCCAAAGGTCCATTAGGTATTGAAAATAATAAACCAAAAAATCCACGTTTTTTTCGCGTTCAAACAAAGATTTCTCCCCTAAATTAGATTGTGAAATATTTTTTTTATTAAACCGTTAAAAACCTGAGATGTTGTGGATGTTTTTGCCGAAAACCGCACTGAATTTCCTCTAAGTACAGGAAATGGGTGAAAATCTCTCGAGAATTTCATCAAAAAACTCGAAAATTGCTAAGTTTCAAGTTGGGACTAGAAAAAATCCAACTAGATACAAATTTTAAAATGTGCGTTGTAGCTCATCTGATGAGAAATATAATGCTCTTTTCAACGGTGTAATCAGAATTGAATTTCCATGGAAAATAAGGGAGCTATAGTCATTTTAATGATCAAGGTTCAACATACGAAAAAAATCTTTAAATTGAAAAACTTGAAAAAACAAGGGATTAAAACAAATTTGCTTTGAGAAATTTTTTGTTGGAAATACCTTGTAGAATCGACCCCTGAAGTTTGGCCGTATCTTTCTCTGACATCCTGTATGGTATGTTTGGAATTAATGTAAATTTGCCTGTACGTCTACGTGAATACTAAAATGTAATCATGTAATCATTTACCTATCAAGCCCAAAATTGGTTAAAAACTGGTTAAAATATTCTCTATTTCGAAAATTCGATCATGCTGCTCGGACGGGCCCTTTTGATGTTATTTTATAGTAATTTTGGGTACCTTCCAGTCATGGTGATGCTTGAAGGAGAAAAGTCAGGACCGACCGGAGTTGAAGCTATCGAAGACCGAACTGCACGCAATCTCAGCCAACCGTCTGCACGATCAAATTGACCTTCTGTCGCCCGTCAGTCCCCAAAGGTGTTAGCTTTCAACTGGGGTCAAAACATTTAGCCCTGGCCTGGAGGAACTCAACGGCCCCAACTGCCTTCGATTTGTCCGGAAGAAACGAGAACATTAATTTCGGGCGCCGACCATCAATTTTGAATTTTGAACAGCTAGTCGGCAAGTCTGCTGGAGAAGGGTCGTTCCAACTTGAGCTGTTACGTGGAGCCTTCTAGGGTCTTTAGTGGATACAGTTCCGTCCACAAGCATTACAGGTAGTAAAGTAAAGAGCATGGGCACTGGAAAAAGTAAAATCTATCTCTAAATTTGAAAAGAATTGAACTAGCTCAAAGCGCTGTTAATTTCCGAATTCCCTATCAAATGTTCTAAATTCTCAACATTATTTTTTTAAATTTGAACTTTAGTACACACTGCATGACTGGAAGATTAGATAAATGACCACGATATTTTTTGTAGATTAAAAATTGGTAGGTAAAAACACAAACGGTGGATACAGCTTTCGTACAAGTACGCAACCCACGAAAGACATTTTATGTCTTATGTTTAATAAATTGAGAGCTTTCCAATGAGTGGTGAACGATTTTTGTGGGGGTGGAACATGAGGGAAGTTAGTTTTCCCTAGGAACGATTGGTTGTACGTGAAAATCATCAGAAATTTCCGCGTAACGCTCCCCTCATAACGCTTCCCCGCGTGACGATTTTTCATTTATGTGCCATAGTAAAGACATAAAATGTCAAAAACGCTTGCAAATTGTTGTGCAAAGGTTTATCATTTCTCTGTATAGATCACTCGCCTGTAAAGAACACTGCTTTGCCATCGTCACTTCCTACCAACCGTATTTTCGCTTCACAATCAAGTTTAATTTGAAGAAGGAGTTGTGGGTCCTTAATTAGGAAATTCGGATACTGGTTGTTAAGGACGCAAAACTGAGTAAAACTCAAAGAAACGAACAGCGATCACATTGTGGTCAGATAAAATTTGAACGGAGATTAGGCCTCTTTAGCTATTCACACTCGTGTTTCTGATTTATGGTAAGCGCATTCTAAAAATGCAATACTATCTTAAATTGATGGAAAAACAATACCTAGGTATATATCGACATTGTTTTTTAGCTAGGGCGTTTTCAAAATGTCAACCCTTATTTTTCAACCCTTAGAAGTGACTGACATCAACCAAAAGCTTCGCGGCACAACTAGATCCCAGATGGAACCCACAAACCAAATTTCATCAAAATCGGTCCATGAGAACTAGGGAAAGACCGCGTACGGAGGACGGACGGAAAATTTTTCATTCGATTTTCGGATTCTACGCACCTTGAAACGTAAACCAACAAATTTTGAAGGGGGGTAAAATATTTTTTTTCCTTGGTCGTTATTTCAGTGGTAAAATTAATTTTTTTTTTTGAATCCGCATGTTTTTTTCCAAGGATCTCAAATATGACCACGTTGCGCATTGCGCATTGCGCAAATCGTGCGCAATGCACACCAACTTCGTTTTTTCAAATGAGACCCCCAATTTTTTATTGCAGATTTGGATTCTACGCAAAATTTCATGAATTTTTCACTCCTCAAACGATTTTTTGTTTCAGACCCAGCCGGCACAGGAGGCGTCCAAAGTTGCGCAATCGTGAATTTGCGCAATTTGGAATATTTTTGGTTAGGCCAAGTGTGGCACATGACTTAGCACTATTTTTCAACCCTGATTCACGTGGTGACGTCTGTTTTTCGATTGGTTAAGGTTCTAGTGCAATTCTTGAAGAAAATTAGGTTGAAATTCCCGTTTATGCTGTACCGAAACAGATTATTTCCTTCCCCTCCTCCTTTCTCAACCGGGCTAGGGACCGGCAATGGCGGAGTTAAAAGAAATTTAAAAAAAAAAAAATATATCCAGTGGATAAGTGGGCAAGATGTTCTCTTTCCTGTTTTCATGATTGGGCAAAGTTGAAAGGGCTGTTGTTAGACATAAGAAGTGATTTGATAAATACTAGCCGTTATCAACTCTAAAGCTTTGTATTGTCAACCTACTAATCACAACAATGAACAATCGTTCAAAAGGCATTTTTTAGAAGGCGATTTTATTTCTTTTAACTCCACCATATCCAGTTCCCAGAGAGTGGAGGAGAAGGAAATACAGCATAAACGGGAATTTCAACCTAATTTTCTTCAAGAATTGCACTAGAACCTTAACCAATCGAAAAACAGACGTCACCACGTGAATCAGGGTTGAAAAATAGTGCTAAGTCATGTGCCACACTTGGCCTAACCAAAAATATTCCAAATTGCGCAAGTTCACGATTGCGTAACTTTGGACGCCTCCTGTGCCGGCTGGGTCTGAAACAAAAAATCGTTTGAGGAGTGAAAAATTCATGAAATTTTGCGTAGAATCCAAATCTGCAATAAAAAATTGGGGGTCTCATTTGAAAAAACGAAGTTGGTGTGCATTGCGCACGATTTGCGCAATGCGCAATGCGCAACGTGGTCATATTTGAGATCCTTGGAAAAAAACATGCGGATTCAAAAAAAAATTAATTTTACCACTGAAATAACGGTTTTAGAGGGGGGTCTACGTTTCGTGGGACACCCTGTATATAAAATTAAGAAATTATTAGGTACGAATTTTAAAAATTAAATTGCTCTTCTAAAAAGTTTTTGTATTTCATGGCCTCATTAAAACAATTATAAAAATTCCTTAAAACCTCAACGTTGATGCTGTTTAATATAACCACCACCTCAGATCCCTCTAATTAATTTTTTTTTTGCAAATGCCGGCTAAAAATTTTTATTGTGTAATTTCGTTTATTATTTTGTTTTAGAGAAAAAAGCTGCTGGTTCCGTCCATCCAAATTTCATTCTTTAAATCCATTTTTAATATAACGATAGCCCCCCCCCCCCCCCCCCGAAGTATCATCTATCTTTTTGGAACGTCATTAGACACTTTCCTCTTGAGGAGTCCACATACACTTCGATCAAAACAAGCAATTCTATGCCATTTGGTTGGTACACCAAAATCTTGTATACTAATACACCTACCTGCTCGATTAGTACAGAAATTTAAAGAGACATCGGAGTTCCTTCTCTCTGCCCAGATAACTTTAAATTATACAGTACATTGAGAGATGGGTTCGTTAGAAGGAGTACAGGTCTGAGTCATAAAGCGCTCAAATTTCTGATAAGGGTGAGGTGCGAACAACTTAATCTAATCGCCAGGAAAGCAAGAGGCTCAATGTTCGCTTTATAATCTGGGCATGGAAGAGGAAATTTTTCATTTTTTATGCAAATGCCCTATAATTTCAGAATTTAGAGTTCGGCATTTGCAAAAAAAAAAATTAATTAGAGGGATCTGAGGTGGTGGCTATATTAAACAGCATCAACGTTGATGCAGTGGCCCCCAATATCGGTTTTGACTCAAGAGTAGTTGAGCAGTGTTCAGAATGCTTAAAAAATCGGACTTCCGAAAAAATACTTCAGGATATCAAGGGTTAACTATACAAAATTCGTGGACATTTTTAATAAATGAAAAAACAACATCTTTATGAAGGATGTTTGCTAACGTTAAGGTGGAGTCTACAATATTATAACGAAGTTTAGCTACCTGTCTAACAACAGTTAGCATGACAAAATGTGAATCAAATTTCGTAATAACAAAAATAAGAGATAGTAGCGTTTTGAATAAAAGTCGTGTTTGATACGCAAAAATATCTCTGGGTATTGAACATTTTATGAAAAACGAAATGTGGGTTCGTGTTGATCTAATCTTGAAGGCCTTGGTCTCCCAAACCATGAATCTGACCGTTCTGAAACTACTCGTGTTATGCTGGTGCAGCTCAGGTATGTTGAAACTAAAGGTCACCCAATAATACCGCAGAACAGTGGTAATTTAATAGCACGGTAAAATACCAGAGAATAGAGGTTGATTTTTTTTTTTTTTATCCAAGCCTACCTAAAAGACCAATTTTGCCATGATAAAAAGGGTTTTCTTACAATTCTACTGCAGTTCGGCCAAAATCGTCAAAAAACAAAAGTATTCCCTTTACCCTCAGATACATTTTAAAACGCTGCAAATTATTGCCCAAAGGTTTATTATTTTCTGTATAGATCACCCTTCTGTATAGATCACTGGTTTTCCATCAATAGTACCAACATAGTATTTTCCCTTGACCCTCCCTCACAAATTTCTGCTTCCTAATGGTAGGTTCCGTTGGTAGGTACTACCTACCTCACCATACTGCCTTCACACCTTCACAATCAAGTTTATTAGAAACAACTAAACGCTTCACACTTGGTTAGCTAAAAATTCAACGGAGATTAGACCTCTTTTGCGATTCACACTCGTGATTCTGTTTTATCGAAGGAAAACCTTCAAGTACTCGTAGGGACCGAACGGTTTGTCCTGCAGAGCCCCGGGTGGTCTCAAAAATTTTTCAAAATTCAATACTATTTAAAATTGGTGAAAAAACGATACCTTTATTTCGAGAGTTTTCGAGCTAGGGCACTCTTGAAAATTTCAACCCTTAATTTTCACCCCTTAGAAGTGACCTACATCAACCAAAAGCTTCGCGGCACAACTAGACCCCAAATGGAGCCCATATACCAAATTTGAACCAAATCGGTCCAGTGTTGCTAAGAAAAGTGCCGCGTACGGCGTACGGCAATTTTTTAATTCGATTTTCGTATTCTACGTACCTTGAAACGTAAAACATCAAATTTTGAGGGGGGGTTAAAATTTTTTTTTTCTTGCTCGATTCCAAAGGCTTATTATTGAAAATAATAAACCAAAATTCGATACTTTTTAAAGTTGGTGAAAAAACGATAGGTACCTTTATTCCGAGAGTTTTCGAGCTAGGGCACTCAAAAATTTCAACCCTTAATGTTCACCCCCTAAAGTGACTGACATCAACCAAAAGCTTTGGGCACAACTAGGTAGACCCCAAATGGAGCCTACATACCAAATTTGAACCGAATCGGTCTTAGCGGTTAAGTAAAGTGTCGGACGGAAATTTTTTTCGATTTTTGGATTCTTCGTACCTTGAAACGTAAAACATCAAATTTTGAGGGGGGTTAAAATAGTTTTTTTCTTGCTCGATTCCAAAGGCTAATAATAAAATTTCCAAAGATAATAAATAAATTATTGAAATAAATAAAATAATAAATTATTGAAAAACCAAAAAATCAGTAGATATTAGAAAAATTGGAGTTGGGACTCTTGACGATGCCTACTACCGACTTTGGACTGACAAATTAAATGTTGAAAACCTTTGTTTTTGGGAAAAGAGGATAGGTAGTTAGTTCGATTCCAACGCTTTCACGTACAACAGTTATGAAAAGCATGAGTAGTTGTATAGCTTCTGGTAACTACTATTTATTTATAAGGTAACTACAATTTGTATAGACTCAGGTGTCAACTATTTCAAAGTAGCTACATTCAAAATGTGAATTTTTTAAAAGTGAAATTCGAACATCAACTGCCTGAAGGAAGTAGCGTGAAATTTAGTTGGCATCAAGAGTTTCATTTTAAAAAATGCAAATTTCAATAAAGTACTCGAATTTTTGAAAAAACTCGGTCTGAAGTGCGCCAAAATTCGAATTTGACGGGAATATCAAACCACCTGATTCATACGGGTGCGCTCTCGCGGAGGTCCAGGTAACTATCGGAGAGTCCATCTTTTCCGCAAATCCATCGGGAAAACATCGATTTATTTCTCTTCTTGCTGCTTGGGGAGCCTTGATCGATTCTTTTTCAAGCTCGACGCCTTCATGGTAGGGTTGGGTATCGTTATCAAAGTATCGATATTTTGTATCGATACTGTATCGTATCTGAGTATCGATATTCCAAGTATCGTTGGGCATGAGTATCGATATTTTAAAATATCGAGTATCGATACTTTAGTGTCACAAACTATCAATATTATCCAACATTCTCAAGAAAAATAATTTTTATTCATTTTTTACTATCAAGAGATAACTATACTATCAAGAAATAACTTCTCCATGATATAGACGTTATTTGTGCAACCAAAGAGTAATGACCCAAAAGCCTCTCTACCTTCTTCATTTTTCAGCCATCTTGGTAAATTTTAGCGAGAACTGTATCGATATTCGATATTTAGAAATATCGGATCTAAAGTATCGATATCCAATAATATCGGATAGTGCAGTATCGATACTAAAATATCGAGTATTGGTACGAAAGTATCGATATTTTGAAATATCGAGTATCGATAACCATCCCTAGTGACGATTCGATATACCTTTCGATGCGATATTTAACATCGAAACAATATCGGAAGACAGTATCGATATCGATAAAATATCGGAAGACAAATATCGATATCAGTGATATCGATAGGATATCGAAAGAAAAATCTTGATGTCACTGATAACGAATGTTTTTTCAAATCAAGAATCAAGAATCTTGATTTGAAAAAACATTCGTTATCAGTGACATCAAGATTTTTCTTTCGATATCCTATCGATATCACTGATATCGATATTTGTCTTCCGATATTTTATCGATATCGATACTGTCTTTCGATATCGATTTTTCTTTCGATGGGCCATCCCTACTTCATGGAAGAAGATCTTCTAACCATTCTTCTTCCATTCTGTTTCGTTTTCATCATCGGTACATCGTTCTATCGAAATCTACTTCATTTTTGTGGTTCCAAACTTCAAACTTTGTTTACTGTTTGTAAGCTCAACTCAAAACAGAACCTACCTACTTGGTTTCGTATTTGTCATGATATGTTTGTTAGTATAAATGTTTGTTTTGTAGAGTTTTAAATAGGTTTTCACTACTTCGCCGCGAGAGATCTTTAGTTCCACAGTGCGATTCATTCTTCAATTTTTTCTACTTCTTCAGTTCTCAAAAGACGGTCGACTGCTACGTCTGGAGTGTTGTTTTTCGGAGTGATCTTTCTTGAAATTTCAACAGGTATGCAGAGTAAGTTGAAACCTGAATTAATCCAATCCATAATTAATTAATAAATAAATAAATTAATTAATCCAAGCAATCCATATCTTTGTGCAGAAAGTACCAAATGAGTGAAACGAAAGAACAGAAAAGATAATCTCAATAAGCAATTTGCTTCAATACCTATTGATTCCAAATTTTGTAGAGATAGGTTTGTGGCAAGGGCTGCCCGAAATTGCTCCAAAATCACGATCAGCTGCCAGTAAGATCAAAAGTTTATTACGACTGTAGTTTTAGCTTGCAATCAAACTTCCGATTTTCAACCATAACTGGTTGGAGACCTGCGAATTGCAGAAAGGTAGAAGTAATTTTGATTCCTGTGATTTAAAATTTTTTGGTGTGAAAGCTAGTCTTGTACTAGGATGAATCCAACTGAGTTCTGAGGAAAGACATGAGAACATCTGTACTTGTCTAGTGGCTTGGTGGTTGTCTTATGACGTCACAGACTATCGATATGCTTTGAATAATGGAATTTACCATTCTCCCTGGAATGTCAGCCATCATTGACCACTCCCCTCTGCAGTTCTTAGCCTAGTTAGCCTTATTTCAGTGTATAATCCCATTGGTGGTTGTCCTGTGACGTCACAGACAGTCAATATGCTTAGAACTCTCTGTTATACTGGTCTTTCTCGAATTTCAGCCAATAGTGACCACTCCCCTGTGGAGTTCTATGCTTAGTTGGCCTTATTTCGCAGTTTTGTCCAATACTACAATGCAATCAAATTGTATTTCCTACTGATCATTGAATGACCAGGTGACCCTTTAACTTCAGGAACCGTCTGCCTGTAGCTAATAGTTCTAAGGTCTTGACATTTTCAAAATTCCATCAGAAGTCATAACAGTAGGTAGGTATATCTCGAAAAAAACAATGATTTTAAAAAGCACAACTTCCGTCAGCTTCACTACAGAAACACTTCCCCAACATTTTCATCTTTGTTGTACTCATTTGAAAGTTTTGTTGAAAGGTGGGCTCTATCGCCGCCATTTTGCTACTGGTCAGCCCAGACACCAGCGCTCCTTGAGGAAATCAGGCACATACTGGCTCATAACTTTTTTTCTTCATATTTTTCATGCTTAGAATGTAATAGAAATTGACAATTTTTGTTAAATTATTTTGTTTTAATTAACAATTTCAGCTGATGGCTTAGTACTTCCAAAGTAAGTCATAGTTGAGGTTAAAATAATAGAATTTGGAGTTTGAGGTAGATTTGGAAGGTTCTTTACTGCGTAATATGTCGGTATTCTCAAACTAACTTAACCCATTCAGCGCGGGTCTCAAAAGGAGGAACAACCTCCCATCCTGAAGTTGAGTTTTTGTGACACGTCGCATAGCACTTTTTAAAAATTGTTATAATGGTGGTTATGGATAAAAACAGTCAATATCAGTTCATTTGAACCATTTTGGCGCACGTGGTAATATTACCACACCCGCACGTCAGGTTTGGCCGGAATGCTAACAGCAGAGCGAAGTGTTGCGGGTTAGCATTCCGGCCAAATAGAGGCGAAAATTGAAAATCAAAATGAGTGAGTACACAAACGCAGTTGGTCACTTCATACCAGATATTATTTATTTCTGTAATGTTGAATATAATACACCACATAATGGTGAACATTGTACACATTATTGCACATCAGCACTACTTACAATTTTTATTGCAATAGATAAAATTGACTTAGATTTTCCTGGCTCAAAAACACGCTATCTGCCAACGAAGTGTTCAGAACTGCTGCATGATTCATACTGAAGGTAAAAACCACTGTACGGGACAAAGAAACGCGGTACCCCCCTCTACAGAGCAATGATAAGGGTTCAGGGTCTAAAGAGAGCAGCGTGGTAATATTACCACACCCGCACGGCGCGAAACCCCAGCTGTAGTAATATTACCACACCCGCACTGAATGGGTTAATAATTTATCTTAGTACCAAATTATGTCTTGTTGGTACCACTCATGTATCGGTGCCTTCTAAATCACTGGGTTTGACCCGCATGACGTGTATGTATTGCGAGTATGTCGATACCCTTTAAGGAGCCCTCACTACTGAACCTATTTTCGCTTGTTCGGTTGTTTCCCGACCCCTTGTTTTCGTGAGTATTTTAGTTTTAAAGATATTTTCTCTAAAATTACCATAATTACCTTAATTTTGAAATAAGAGCACTGTTAGATAGACCGTTAAATTTCCCGTCTTCCTAATGCTAACAAACATATTTTGAGTAGCTATGGTGGGTGAGAAAACAATTCAAAGGTAAATTTTTTATATTTTGTTCTAAAATTATATTTTTTACTACATTGGGTTCTTGTGAGACATTACGGGAAAAACTTCATCAGAATCATCAGCTTTCCAATATACTATTTAGAAAAGAACAATCGAATTTAAGAGAAAATTTTGGAACTTTTTATTGGAATTTAGTCGTAGAATCTCACTCTTGGAAGGTTGTTGATGTCCTGTCGAATCAGTTAATGTCGAGAGAGTATGTCGAATAGTAGAATCTCTACTAGAGAGTTCCTAGTGGTTTTGGATACGGCATGACGTATTACACACACACTCTCAATCCAGCCATGTTTTCAATACGGCGCGCCGGATTGCCTCCTAGTGACGTATTCTACCGTAATAATACGGCGCGGGATCAAACATGGCACGTTCTTATCACAATACGGCGCTGGATTGAAAGTGTGTGTGTAATACGTCACGCCATTTCTACGCCACTAGGAACTCTCTAATATAGAGTTCCTAGTAGGTTTGGTCTGGCTTTGATACAGCGTGACCTTTTCTCAATCCAGCGCCGTATTGTGATAAGAACTCGCCGTATCTGATCCAGCGCCGTAATAATAGAGAGTTCCTTGTAGGTTTGATTCGGCTAAGATCAGCCTAGTCCAATCGTCCGCCATGTTTTTAATACGGCGCGCCAGATTGCCTCCTAGTGACGTATTCTACCGTAATAATACGGCGCGGGATCAAACATGGCACGTTCTTATCACAATACGGCGCCGGATTGAGATTGTGTGTTTGATACGGTAGCTAAGCCAAACCAAACACACTAGGAACTCTCTATTGCAGTATAATCTGGTGCTGGATTGGATACAGCGAGTTCTTATCACAATACGGTGCTGGATTGAGAAAAGGTCGCGCCGTATCTAAGCTGAACCAAACCTACTAGGAACTCTCTAATGAAGTGGTAAAGGAGAGGACCAGAAACGAGGAAAGACTTGAGAACAAAAAAACATACATACTACGGTTATTTCCAATGAAGAAGAAGAGACCCAACCTATTCTTTACTGAACTCGAGTGAGAATAACATGAATTACCTTCCAACATTTGGTAGGAGATTCTTCCTGCTTATAAGCAACGCTGGGAGGGACAGTCAGCTGATTCCACAGGGTGTGCCATCACTGCCATAATGAACAAAACTGTGTAATCTAAAGTTCCTGTGTTAGAAGGTTAATTAGTAATAAAAATAGAATAATAAATAGTGAATTATTGTTGTAGGAATCTCGAAGGGAAGCAGTTCAATCTCCAAGGAACGTCTCAGTTCTGCGAATGCAAAAACGGTGGGACTTGCTTGTACTCCACACGAAGACCTTCTGGGTCGTAAGTTCAATAGGTACTCCTCGTACTGACATATTTGAAAAAAAAACGACTTGTTCAACCTTGCAGAGTAATGTTTATTTAAATCGTTGCATTGGTTATTTACAAATATATCTTAATTTACTGTTTGAAGTTTGATGTTGGGAAAGCTAAGAAACGTTCTCATTTTACCTACAGGGTCCAAAGGATCAACACCGGAAGTTGTTACTGCAGCGAGTTATCAGAAGGTAAAATTTACAGTTATTTAGGCGCTAAATTCGAATCTGGCGTCAAGAATACGAATTTCTGACACCATTTGGATACTTTAAAACCTTTGAAAGCTGTAGGGGATTCATGGGGGTGTACAATCTGATCGGTGCCTGTATCCACCTTGAGCCTCTCTCTCTTCACAACAACGTCACTCATCCAGTGGCTGCCTGGACAGGCCAATAAAGCTGGATTCACATGGGACGGAAAGACGAGAAAACCACTGGAGGGGGTAGGCGGAGTCAGTGGAAGGTTCACATGGATGGAAGGTTCACATGGAAGGTTCACATGGATGGAATGGACAGAATGATAACCTTCCTCCTGGAAGCCTCTGAAATGATAACCTCTCTCTGATCCATAACCTCTGTTGACAGTGATCATTCCTCGTTGAAATTCATAAATAAAAAAATTCCGAAAAAGGACAGTGCGAGAAAACACACAAACAAATGGGCGCAAGTGTGGAACCTGGGGGTAGCCGATTGTCAATTGCAACAATCGATTGTTTTTTCCAACAATCGATAGTTATATATTATTGTATACTACACTTGGAATTTTTAATTTACCCACATGCTCATCTATTTTTACGAATACCAGCTGTACAATGTTTCTAGAAAATTATAACAGTTGGGATTCTGTAAATACATCATCATGGGAATACATCATCACAACTCCTCAGTGCATCAATCGCATCGAAACAATTCGGCCTCCCTAAGTGCAACCTCCACTAGTGGTTATCATTCCTGACCACTGGCAGAATGATCGGAAGACGGATGGCAGTATAAAAATTTCTTACGCCGTTCCATCAAGATGGCGGCCACCATTCTCCTCTGGGGAAAATCAGCCAATCACATTGTGTTAAGTCTTTCCATCGTTCCGACCTTTCCGTCCCATGTGAATCTAGCTTAAAGGAGAAGTAGGTCATCCCCACTCTGGTAGCTGGTGGATAGGAGTATTGCGCATGCGCATGTGCGTTGACAGTCAGGAGAAAGATTCTTGGAGGCAGACTTTCAGGGAGGGATGGTTACACTTTTCATAACCCCTAGAACTGATTAGAATGACGAATAAAAACTGTACCAATAAATAAATAAAATTGGCATATTCAAATTTCAGGTATTTTCGTGGCTACTGGGCGTTTTTGTAAAACGTTGAAAAACTTCTGTTCTCCAAATCCATGCGAAAGAGGAGGGAGGTGCGTCAACAAGATGGGTTACTTCTTCTGTGTTGGTTGTGAAAGCGGTTGGTCTGGCCACAATTGCTCCAAAATACGAACAGCTGATAGTGAGTTAGCTTTTAAATACTAATAAATTAATGTTGGTCTGGTACTGTAGGAGTTGTGTTGCCGAAATCATACGCTGGAGGGCGCTACATTGGTTTCATGATGAAGGAGGTTTTAGGACATCTGGGGTTATATGCAGGGATGTAATGTTCACAAATTACATAGAATTGCATAACCGTCAATGAATTGAGAGAAGATTTGATTTGTCTTTTAGAGCAATGGGCCGAGGATGTTACTGTTGTGTGGTATCCAAATTCGGATTTTCAGGTGAGTCAAATTTGAATTCTTCTAGGTTTTTCTCTCGTTCATTCTATGCTGATCTGAGGGGCTGATGCATTATAACCATTTTGGGGCACAACTCTCTCTACCACTAGTTTATTGTTCAAAGAATGAATTGTTTGGCAATCTTAAGCTGGATTCTCTGGGGTGGAATGCCGAAAACCAAAAGATCGATTGACAAAAAAAGCAGTATCGAGCCTCCCCGAGCCAAAAATATGTATCGTCAGCCTCCCCGTAAGGGTCATCATTAGGGATCGGATTTTTATTATGTATTTAGAAATGCAAAATATTTAATATATGTATGTATTTATTTTTGTATAATATGCGGTAAATATGTAAGAATGTTGAAATATTTTCAAAAATGTTTATAAACACAAAACGAACAATTGTCGATACACAGATTTCATCTTCAATTGTCGAAAGAGTATCAAGAAATCTTCATGGAAGTGGAGGCTCTGAAGCTGATCAATGGGTCGACTTTTTACTGCGCCACAGAAGATCAAGTTGTCGGTTGCGTGAGGCTGTGGCCAACTTAGCCAATAAGTTAGGGAACGAGAATATGCCCTGGGAATCAATAAGGGCGCTGATGGCAAGCAGACTGGTTGCTTTGGATAAACGTCCAGGCGTGTGGCCAATAGGAATTGTTGAATCTTTGAGAAGAATCCTTGGTAAGTGTGTCATTGAAGCAACAGTTGAAGAAGTATCGGAGAGTTGCAGGGAGAAACAGTTATGTGGGGGTCTCAGTGCAGGTATTGAAGGGGCAGTTCACTCAATGAATGCACTGTTTGAGGAAAGAGTTCCGATGAATTCCAGCTGGGGATTGCTTCTAGTTGACGCAAAGAACGCATCTAACACAGTAAACAGGATATTGACTCTTTGGTATGCAAGAATGTATTGGCCCAGTGGTGCAAGATTCCTTTACAACACCTACAAAGGTCACGCGGAACTGATTCTCCGAGGGACTACTGATAGCCTATACAGCAAAGAAGGGGTCACGCAAGGAGATCCGCTGGCTATGCTCATGTATGGAATTTCAACCCTGCCATTGATTAATCAGCTACAGCGAACTGCCCAGATGTCACTCAGTGTTGGTACGCGGACGATTCATCAGCGCAAGGAAACCTACAAGAACTCAAAAATTGGTGGGAGCAACTACTGATACATGGTCCGAGTTTTGGATACTATCCTCAAGGCCAAAAGTCGTACCTTGTTGTACACCCAGACAAGAAGAGGGATGCAGAAGTAGTCTTTGGGGGCACGGGAATCAAGGTTGTAACTGGCCACCGCTTCCTAGGGGGATATATAGGCGAACCCATAGGAAAAGCAAAATTAGCAAAATTAGCAAATTTTATTTTGTTTATTTTTTTATTTTATTTTTTTTTTTTATTTAGAGGGGAAGATCAGCGAATGGACTCAACTGATTGAAAGGGTGTCAGCTGCAGGCAAAAAACATCCTCAAGACGCTCACTCGGCGTTCACCAAATCCATTAAATTTCGATGGCAGTTTGTTCAGAGAGTAGTGGAATGTGAGGAAGGAGCGTTCAGGCCACTGAGAGACTTTATTCGCACTACTTTCATGCCAGCCATTTTTGGTGGAGGCGTGTCACCAGAGGAGTGCGATATATTCTCGCTACCAGTGAACAAAGGAGGCATGGCCTGGACAGATCCGGTCTCAACAGCAAGTGCAATGTTCCAAACATCAAAGTCTAGCACTGCAGTCATAGATAGATCCATCCGGCTTCGTCAGCCCTTTGATCTAGGTGACCATGTGACCCATCTCTATGCAGCTAGAAAGGAAGCAAAAAGAAACCGAAATCTCACGGAAGACAACTTTCTCGAATCAGCACTCACAAAAATTTGAGCCAGATAGGAAAAGAACAATCCAGCGAGCAGTGCTCAAGGCATCGAGAACAAAGAGTTCAAGCTGGCTATCAGCTCAGCCATTGAAAAAACATAATTTCGACATGTCCCCATACGAATTTCGTGACGCCTTGGCATTAAGATATAAGAGGTTGCCAGTCGAAATGCCAGTTACATGCGACGGGTGTGGATGGAGGGATTTTTCGCTCAGTCACGCCTTGAGCTGCAAGACAGGTGGTCTCATAACACGACGCCACAACGAGATTCAGGACGTCTTAGGTAAGCTCATGTCAACAGCGTGGGGAAATTGTGTCAAGGAGCCTATCGTTGTCAAGACATCCCTCGTACATCCTGGACTACGAGGAGACCTGGCATGCCATGGGGTTTGGGAGCCACAGAGGGAGGCATTGTTCGATGTACGTGTCGTTGACACTGATGCCCCCTCCTACATTCCTCATCCAGTGGCCACAGTTCTTAGAAACGCCGAAGAAGAGAAGAAAAGGAAGTACCTGGCAGCATGTGAGGAACGTCACGCATCTTTTACCCCCCCTTGTAACGTCTGTGGACTCTATGTATACACCACAAATTGCAGCATTTTTGAGGGTTTTGGGTGAACGTCTAAGTGAGAAGTGGGATCGGCCTATGCAGGAAGTAAAGGGATGGTTACGGACGAGGTTGTCCTTCTCCATACTCCGTGCTGCTTCAATGTGCCTTCGAGGGGCGAGAAGGAAATGGAGAGCATGCGACTCATTGTTGGGATTCGTGGACGGAGCAGGAGTCAATTATGGCCTAATCTAAATTCAAAACTCCGTTAGATTGTTTTCAAAAAATTTTCCAGACAATGGGGTATTTCGGTGGGTCGGAAATTCAGGTTTTTGACCTCAAATTTGGATTCAGCACCCTTGAAAACCTATATACACCAACTATTAGCCCAATGATACTATAACATGTGGTAGAAAAATTAATTAAAGAGATCACACGTTTGAAAAAGGCGGGCCGCTATAAATGCACACACACTAGGCAAGGACTACACCGCGGACAGCCCCGCGCGCGTGTGTGAGTAGAATGTTGTCGTATCCAAGAGGGGTTTCTGTGCATGGATACTTTTTTAAAGACAGTTGGCTAGCTACGTCACGATTGGCTAGCTACGTCACACCATTCAAATCTTCAACTTTCCTTAGCTTCTCTGATTTTTTAAAAACATTTTCTCGACGAACAGACCCGATTACCGTTATTCCTGAGCCATACTCTTTTGAAAAAAAAAATGACCGAAATACCCCATTATTCCTTCAGAAAAATTATTTGTTACACGAAATAAATTGATTGTTCAAAAGAAAAAAATTGGTTAGTTGAAAAAGAAGGGTGAAATGTGGAATTCTCTCTTTGAAATTATTCGCCACGACAAGGAACGTCATATCGATACCTTGAAGCACAAAGGGGCTATGTCCATCCATCTTCCACTTTTTACTTTTTTTTTCAACTTCAGAAAAACTCAAATTCAACAAAACTATTATTGACCTTCTTGACTATTATAGCTCGAAAATTTCTCAAAGAAATTAAGGAGTTTTGTGTAATAAGCCAATATTTGAGGAATTGTGCACTGGTGACAACTTCTTTTGCGTTTTTCTCAAAACTCCGTTTTTGGACATAGCCCCTTTGTGCTTTAAGGTATCGATATGTTCGAAAGTGAAGCGACGACAATCTGGATGAAAAATCGCTTTGTATCAACTGAACGACCATTGAACGTCCACAGAAGTTATCGGTTCGTTCATGAAGGCGGTGATCTCGTTGGTAGTGAAGGCAGCACAATCACTGGAGATTTCACACCCTTTGAGAATATCCGCAAAAACGGAGTTTTCAGAAAAACGCAAAAGAAGTTTTCACCAGTGCACAATTCCTAAAATAATAAAGTGTTTCCATCTTCCTGGTCACCATTTACATAATAGTTGTAACTTCCACTACCTACCTTAGTTTGGGCTGAATACTGTTCTAACCAAGATTTTAGTGCTCGCATCTACCAGAAACTGCCATAATAATCAATTTACACCCTTCAAGTCCTCATCTTCTATAAGTAGTTTTAACAATCATGAGTCAACTATTCACCTACCCAAAGTTGAAATAAAGTTTATCGCTTTGTTCCAGGTAACCAGCATTTCTTGGCTCAGAGTCTCCTTCGCACAACCTGGAACTCAACCTCTCCTAATATACTTGGAATATTTTGGTATCCTCGTTCCAATAAGGGAAGCCTTCACGCACGAATCCATAACACCAAGGGTGAAAGAATGTTTCGAAATGAAGTCTGAAGACGTTGCTTGTAACACTTATCGCAAAGGTGATGATAAAAATCGCAAATACACTCTTATCAATGACGTCATGGGGTCTTTATAGATCAACGTGTTAAATGAAGCTCCAATAGCACGAATGGTGGTTGGTGGTAGTGCCATGGAGTTGAGCAGGGTTCACAAGCGTCCGTCTCGCTTTTCTGCCCGCTGATTGGCCAGAAAGAGTTGGGAAAGGGGAGAAATCTTGTCAGAGAGGCACTTTTGGGAAGGAATGTCCAAATCCGAAAATTAAAGGTTTGTTCGGCTAACGATTCCGAACCAGTTCCGGACGGAACGCGATTCTGAAAGTGGAAGGGATAGAATCAGTTCGGAATCGTTGTTAACTGAACACCTTTGGAACTCGTTCGGAATCGATAGCCTGCATTGTAACCTCCTTCCAATGGAAGGCTTCCATTTGTTGTTGTAGTAATAATCCGAATAATCCGTATTCGCAGTTCAGAATTCTCTCGTTTTTCCCAATACAATAAAAATTGTATTCTCTATTCTGTATTTTCAACTCTTCTTCAACAAACTCTAGTTGTATTAGGGAAGTCAATGTTTTTAAAGCACTTTGTTAAGAGAGAGAAAATCATTAATTTATTGAACATTTTAGGAGTATAAAAGTTGGACAACTCCATTAGCTGTCGAAAATGTTTTTAAAAAAACTAATTTTGATTTTCAGTTTTCTAAGTAGGTAGTTATGTTTAATATAGTTTAAAGTAGGTAGGTATGTTGTATTTTTTGAAGTTCTTGAAGCCTCCATTTAGATTTAACGGGATTTTTAAAGTTTAAGATTGAATGATTCAAAATATTGTTGTACCTACTAATCTCTCATCCTTTAAAAAAAAAAAATCCCCTACGAATTTGACCAAACACCCATTTTTCCAATTTTCACTGAGTCAATGGAAACTTTTCAACCGAATTGAAAGGCGTAAGGACAACGGCTACGATTCAAGTGTACAAAATATTCAACTTTAAAAAAATCAATGTCACTTATCACAGATTGATCACAAAATAATAGGTGTCTTCCCCAGGTACAATGTTCTTTTATTCAACAATGAAAATTTTAAAACTTGCCATAAAACCGTTACGAATGTAGTCAGACACTCGAAAAAGCTCTCAATTCAAAGCTCTACTTTTGTTGCCAACAAATCAAATTTTGCCCCATGTCTCATAGGTACTAATCACCTCATCAATATATTGTAGAAGAGAGAGATGTGGTGAACCTCCTTGAACCACTATCTGAATAAATGGACACAGTGGAATAATTTTTGGGTATTTGTGAAAAAAGAAAGACCTAATCAAAAATGGCTTCTGTTAGAACGTAATTTCTAAGAATTTCGAAATTTTCACAACAAAGGTGAAAACAATTAAGCACATTGATTAACAAATTGCGCGTCTATGGACCAACATATTTGCGCGCTATGTACTTCAAGTAGGAGGAATAACAAAAGCAAATTATTTCACAACGGTTTATTAGGATAAAAATATGAAAATACGATTTAAAAAATCCACAATAGAAATATCTCGAAGGTCGGCATCATAACCAGGATGAACGTCACTGTCTCTTCAAGATTACACATATAAAAAATCATGCCTCCAGAAAATCATGCCTCCAGGTACCTACCTACTGAATTTGAGATGGTACTACTCCCGAAACTTGGTTTTATGATGCCTTGTTCCGATGCCCACAGCGCCAAATATAAAATGCCAAAACACGATGCTCGGCCTCCTAGGCCTTTGTCCCGTTCGAATAACAAACGCAAATTATTTCACAACGGTTTATTAGGTAAGGATTTTCATAAACATAAACACAAACATTTTCATAAAAAAGGATTTTCATAAACGGACTTAGCTATACCGTTAGGGAATAAGCCCCTTGTTCCTGCTCACTACGAAGTGTTCGATGATCACGTTCATTTAGAAGAAAGTACAGTGTTCTTTAAAAAGTTCTTATTTTTTGGATGGTCACGAAGAAGAACAAACATTTTAATTTATCATCCGATTCCTAAACTTCATGAGAATCGTCAAACGGAGTAGAATTACCAGAAACCCCCACATGACTACAGGAAACTACGATAAAATAAACAAAAAATTGATGATAAGCGAAACGATAAGACTTCCTGATAAGCGTAATATCTAGTGCGCATGTGCGGAACTGTTCGTCCCGAGAAAATCTCAGAACTGGTAGAACTGATTCTGGATGGTTCCGGATGCCTAACTGAACAGCGGACTGACAGTTCCGAACCAGTTCTGGGCCTAACCAAACGCCCCAAAGGAGGTCGGAACCATCCCGAACCATTCGGAATCGTTAGCTGAACAGACCTTAAGTCAGATCCGGAAAGAGTCGGAGAGAAGAGGGTTAAAGTGGGTGAAGGGAGGAGGGAGGTGGGGGTCGGTCTTCCCGCCAAAACGTCCCGCTAGAAACTGGACGCCTGTGAACACCCAACCAGAATCTCAGAAAGAATTACTGAGTCGGAAAAAGTCGCAGAGTCGGATGCTTGTGAACCCAAATTCAGGAATCACTGCTGGCTGGTCTGAGGTGACATTATGTTGTTTAGCTATATGTTGGTAGTCTTTTCTTTTTGAGACTTCTGATTATAACTAGGTTATCAAATAGTAATAATAAAAGTTAAACATTCAACTAGAGACCCTACTCGTATTTGTCATGTAGTCAAATAACTTCGTCTTGTCACCTGATTCCAAACCTTTTTTTTTCCCCTACGCCATTTGGCCATTGGCTATTCTGCTATGCGGCTTCTTGCAGCCCACTTTATTTCGGATGTCTTCGACCATCTGGTGTTGTCAGGAAGAAAACTTTGTCTTATGTCCCCAAGTTGAGGACAGTAAAATAAATGGTCGGTCGTCATCATTACTGTTGTCTGGTATAGTGAGCAGGTTGTGCTGTCCTTGACTCGAATTTTGTGAAGGTGAGCATTAAGGTAATTGTGACCTGTTAGGTGTCGAAAGCCTGCCACAGTCTCTTTGCATGACAAATCTTGCGGAACGCGATTTTCTTTCTCCAGCAACCCACTCCATCGTCTACCCTCTGCTGTGCGGCATTGGGCTTCCTTCGTTTTTGCTGCTACCAAGTCCTTTATACACTGCTTTGAGCTGGAAAAGGTATTGGAACAGCTGGAATCTCCGTCTGGGATCCTTCCCAGTTTCCAAACCTAAATCAGTGCTACCTACATCACATTCAGGAGGCAGTTTTTATTTTATATTTTTTGTTATTTTGTCGGAAGTATTCTTGACCCAATCTGAAAACATACCATGGAGTTGACACATCTTTCATTTCAGGAATACAATACTATACTGCAGTGTTGGAAGCACAAAACCATTACTTGGCAGCGCCCTACAATCTGATATTCGGCGCTGATCTCGAGCATGTCTTGACCATCAGCCATCCAGAATGGATGTACAGGATGTACGCCGTCAAATACGAAGTGAAGCTTCACGTCTACAACAACAAGGAGCTTTCAATGCCAGTTACGTCTTTGCACTTGTGGCACCAAGTCACTTCGACATACTCGGCTTGTTTGCCTTTGATATCCTTCGATGGATGGTGAGATGAACTACCACATTTCTTCTGTCTTATACTCCTAGCTATAGTACAGAAACCCGTAACTGTTCAAACTAAATGCGACTGAGTTTAACACTAGGGGTGTGTCAGTCCAAATATTTCTCTGGAACAGTTCCAATGGTTACTGTGACTTAGATGTAATCGTTCCAAATTACCGCTACAGTTCCATTACCTGTACTGCTTACCAAACTTGGTCAAATCCCACTCTCATGTTCTTAACTTGCAATAGGGCTGAGTTTTGTCACTGCATGGAACTGTTACAGGTTGATACTCGGTTCCAGTCTCAGTACAGCTGTACCAGCACACTTCTAGTTGGCAACTAATATCACTAGGCAGCTCTGAATAATTTAACGTGTGGAGGCTGAGGAAAATTGTATGAATTGGGAAGGATGGTTAGCGTGTGGAAACCTCGTAAAATACAACAGCCCTTGAATCTTGTCCAAATCGCATCAATACTGCTGTTTCGATTTACAACACAAACTATGGGAAATTGAGTAATTTTGACTTAAGCCCAGTTTGAAATTTGTTAGAACTGGAGGAGCAGGTAACTGTAATGCAGCTTCTCTCCTCTGCGTTCTCAAATAGCCAAAGCTTATCTGAGAGTTCTCCACGCCTCAGACGGGATATCTGAGTACTTTGTTGGTAATTGGGGGTTAAGGAGGGAATCTATCTTGCTATTTCACTTGTCGGGAGAGACTTCACAGCTGTTGAGGCGAATCATGGAGGAGGACAATGGATCTTTCATATGGATTCACTTACTGGTAGATGCAAAAATCGTTTTGGTTAGTAAACTGTCATCTTTTGTCATGTCACCAAGCAAACTAAACCAAAACAATGTTTGCATCTAGCACTTCGCGTCACTTAAGAAGCCAGTGACAATGGAACCACCTATTTTCTGGTTAACTTGCTCGCCAGGGGCGGTTAGCAACATGATTGCGCGCTCTAGGTGTACGTACCTGGCCTCATTGAGCTTACGTAGCCCATTGGAAGCAAAAACTCTCTACTCTGCTGTTGATCAATAAATCATAGGGGGTCCGATGTGGCCATCGTCGCTGCAGCTCGCGTTCTTTGGTGATGTGATTCAGACTGACTTTGCAGGGTCTTGGGTTCGAGTCCCACCACCATGGTGCGCTTGGCACCCCCTCGTCACAACCCAGGGCGGTGAGGCAATGGGAAGCCATGACCAAAATCATCAGAACAAATTCTGATCTTCCCTTTGGAATACAGCTGATGATGTCCGCGATGACAAGAATGTCAGTTGACGAAAATCCATCCTGAAATGGTTGTTTACTTAACTTACTTTTTCAATGAATCATCCTTTGCAAAATCGATTGAATTCTCCTTTTCAGCTCCATCGATGCAAAATACCCTTGGAAATGGCTCGCCCATGATTTGGTCCGGATCAAGTTGACGGCTCGGCGCCAGAATAATCCTATTTGTAAGAACTTGGTGGTTGAATTGAGAGACGCCATTACGTTCTTCTACAGTGAGTTTTCCCCCTTAAAATGCCTTGCTTGATTAATGAATTGATTTTTCTAGGTTTTTGGGAAGATGCAGTTACTGTAATAGTGTAATGTCATTACAACTTGAAGGCTCCCACAGTTGTTTACAAAAATTACAGTTTTTGATGGTTGATTCGTAGGTGGTATTCACGACCGATCCAATTTAGCATCGAGACCTCCAAGCATTGAGGTCACTCGCAGTAATCTAAAATGTAAGTCGCCTATCAAGTGAAGTTTAAATTACTGAAGAGAATAAACGTTTTATGACATCTAGATCGTCCTCTTTGTCGAGTACAGGGCAAAACAACGAGGAGATGTCGTTTGAGCAAGGAGAACAAGCTCTCTTTGGATTCAATAACTTCTGGATTGCGACGTTTCCGCTCAGGCTCTATGGTTCCTATTTGTCTGCTGTGGGACGCGACCTGTACATGGAGCTCAACGCTATGGTTGGTACATCTTGCATCTTCCTTAATTAAGTATTATTAGCACAAATTACCACATTCGCCGGCTTCAGCAGAGCCTACCTCTCTTCTAGCTCTTCCTCTGCCTTAATTTTCTTCGGTACAGTGTGGGTTTTACCAACAAGGCAGCTACATGAAATAATTCCATGGTAATTTACTGGTATAGAAAGTAAAGTACAGTGAACAACCATCTCAAAATGAATTTTCGTCCAACTGACCTTATCAACTATTTTCCAAAGGGAAGATCAGAATTGCCTCAGCCGCTCAAGTGGAAAGGGGTTCACCAACAGCCCAATCCGAAAAATAACCAAGACCTGCGGAACCGCTTTTAATCTCCCAGGCCCAGCTGGAGAGATGTTTGTCTCATCGCCCTTTATGTGGGGGTCCGGCCGCTATAAGCAGCTGGTTACCCACTAAAACCTCCTCTGTTTGTCTGGACTGCCCCGGGACTACAGTTGATGCATTACTTCGGGACAGCCCCTTTTCAGCCCGGCTGTTGCTGGGCTTCCTCTTCGTGAGGCCTAATGTCTTTAGGCTCCTCCTTGGCTTCGATAGGGGATGGGGAGTTTATGATGTTAAGCCTTCCCAATCCCTATTTCTTTCCTTCTCTTTGAGAACTGCGATGATGTAGGTATTGATGGCATCCCAGTTCTCCTTTGTCTCCATCATCTTATTAACGATGGTCTCCGGCTGAAGTTCACCGACTTCGTCAATCAGGCTACTCCGCATTCTCTCCCATCTAGGACACTGGAAGAATGTGTGGTACACATCGTCTTCGTCGATCTCCAGGCCTTCTGCGAGTCCATCTTGATCCTGTTGCTCGTCGTCTGTAATGCGGTCACGCTGCTGCTGGCAGTAAAGACACCGCGAATCCGTGGTCCACCCAATCTTTTTCAGGAATGACCGAAAATAACCGTGCCCGGTAAGGAATTGTGTAAGATAATAATTCACTTCGCTGTGCACTCTCTCCGTCCATTCCTTGACGCCATGAATCAGCCTTGCAGTCCATCGTCCTCGACTCTCAGTCCACCTATTTTGCCACCTCCTCATGGTCTCTTCTCGTTCTTCCTTCTTAACCACCGTCGGCGCATTCTCCGCTTTCCTCAGGTGGATCCTCCTGCGCTCGTCTGCCAGTAGGCCAATAGGCCAGCTGGCCTTAACTTCGTTGATTTCACGGAACTGGTTCATTAAATCAGCTAACAGCCGTTGGTGACTTACGAAGTAATACAAGCACTTGGTAGATTAGCTCTTCTCTCAAGGCAGATCCGATTCCTAGCAGGACTTTGGGGAGGATATCGACTCATTTGTCTGTTGCAAGAGAGATAAGATAGCACTTTTCAATAAAATTTTAGATATATAATGGTTATATTGTATAAAACTCAGCAACAACAACAACAGTAACAACATAACTAAAACAAGCGGCCTAAACGGTGATGTTTCTATGTAGTGAGTTCACTGTCAAATTTTGATGTTGATGTCTGTTGAATTTTGAATTTGCTATTTTAAGATCTAAATGAATGAAGTTGTTGAAGGGTTATATAGGCATTAGAGCACCATCCTCAAGTCCTAAGCACCGCACTCTCCTTCGGCATCCACGAAGTCTCATCGACACTGCTCGGATTACGGCCATTTGTGTTTTGACACGTACCCAGCAGGTCACTTGAGAGAGAGGTTTGGCCCACTTCTCAGACAGTACCTCTGCCAGCCTCTTCAGGAATTTATCATATTCTTTGTGTAGAGTTCCATCGCAGGCTACCACGAGGGGGGTGAACGAACCTCTCAGGTCCTCAGCAGCTGTGTCATATTTTCTATGCTTGGCATTTGCAGCGCTCTGGGCGATAGTATTCCAGTCGAGGGAACCATATGAGGGGGCGTCAGGTTCACGACCCGGGTATCGAAGTACGCTGTCCTCTCCTGATTCCACACTCCGTGAATTTTTATACCTGCTACCAGCCGCGGATTTCCCTCCTCACCTTCTACCATGACGGGTTCTAGACCAGCTGACCTCCATCAATCGTTCAAAAATATTCTGTTTGCCATTGAGGGTCAAAACATTTAAGTTTAGGCTTAGCGTGGCCGAAACAAGGTAGTTAAGTATTGATTGCAATATTTCATGCTAATTGCTGTGTTTATAGGCTAAATCGAGTGTTTTGAATTTCAACCGGAAGGAAAGCGGGAGTTGGTGGGTGCCTTCAAGGCATCTTTGTCAGTTCGTTTTTCCTCCACCGCAAAATAAAATTTTCCTCCACCGCAAAATAAAATTTGCGGTATTTAATACCGGCTGTGTGCTTTCGCGTTTCCTATTTTACTGCATTTCACTGTATTTCGTCTCCGATGTTTTCAACACAGTTTCTGGTATTGTTGCAGTGTTTCTTGCACACCGAACCGCCTCGAACTATCGTCACCGTAGAGGGAGGCGATAGAATTGTGGATTGCAGAGGACCTGTGGAATTTCAACCCCTGTCGTCGAATCCTCTTTTCGACGTAAACTTGTTTATTCTCAGATGGTCCTGGACTGACGACTTAGGCCAGACTGTCTTAGAAAGGCATTCCAGATGGGGTGAGTTGTTGTGAATAAATTACCGTATAATATAATGATGGTGGGTTTGGTTGAAATTATCAGAATCAATCAGGGCTTCTCATTTCAAGTATTTTCTCGATTCTGGAACGAAATTTGGTTTTGAGCAGGTCCACAAACGTTCAGGCGGTTGATCTGTAACCGCGAGTACACATTAAAACTGGAACCGTTCCATTCATACTACGAGATGATCTCGGGCTCGAACGCTGGAGAACCGTACGTGTGGACCATTAAATCAGAAGTTGCCTCTACTGAGATTCAAATTTTGTGAGTTATTATCAAATTTCAACATCAAATCCTCTAATCAGTCAAATGTTTGTGATTTCAATTGTTAAATTTTACTGAATTGAGTTCTGAAATTCTTTTCCTGGCACAAGACCTTCAACGATGGTGGCTGAACTGTTTACTTTTGGTGCAACAAGGCACTACTGATTGGTGAAATAGGAAGGTTTGTGTTCGTTTTGGCCGAGCAAAATACCAGTGAGCTCTCTAGGGTAGATTTTTTTTCCGGCAGGCAGTTGAGAAAATCTTTAAAATTCACAGGTGGAGTTGAATCTCGTAAGATACGTGGAAGGGTACGCGTCTTCAAGTTTTGTGGGGTTCAACCCATTGAAAAAACACCTTCTTTTCTCCCACTTTAAAACTCAGCCCGAACGGTTTAACACATTACTTTGGGCTGAGTCCTGGGGCGTTCAATCAGTTCTGGGTGAGGGGGCGGACCAGATGCTCCCTCCTCTCTCTTTCTCGTTCTAAGAGTATCTCCCCTGTCAGGATGCTTTCTATGTACACTGCCACAGCAGTCCAGCTCCTTTCACCTTCCAGCATCCTGCTGACAACAGCCTCTAGTGTTGAACTCTGGGGAGCTAACTCCAGGTCTGCCATTAGCTGGTTTCTTTCAGGCGCCCTTTTGGTGCATTTGAAGAAGGTGTGGAGCGCATCATCGTCTTCTTTGTTCTGGAAATGTAAACATGTTGGAGCAGATACCTGGTAGGTTGAGGCTGCTATAGAAGCACTGGGAGGAGGGAGCCTGATTTCCTACGTGGGCTTTGAAGCTTCCCTGCCCCTAGGACATCGTAGAGCGCTGAAATGTGGTTGGAAGTCAGGCTCTTGAAGACCATCAAAAGTGACTGGGAGGATAGACTCAGATCTGCTGTGTGAAGCTGTGACAGGTTTGAAGCTTCCCTGCTCTCCTGGGAGTGCTGAAAGTCGGTTGGTCTTTGGACTGTTGGAGGTGACTAAAAGACTGGGAGAAAGGACCTAGATCAGCTGTGCAATCGATTGAGCTTCCCTGGTCATCATCGGTTGGTACTCGGACTCTTGGAGGTCACTTAAAGACTGAGAGAATGGACCTAGATCAGCTGCGCAATCGATTGAGCAACCCTGGTCATCCTAGAGTGCTGAAAATTGTATTCAGCTTCTTAGATTTACTTCTCAGCCAATGGGCTGGAAGTAAATGAAGAGAGGAAACCAGATTAGCTGTGTGAGGTTTGAATCTTCCCTGCTCACCTGGGAGTGCTGTAATTCGGTTGGTCTTCGGACTCTTGGAGGTCACTTAAAGACTGGGAGAAAGGACTTAAATCAGCTTCTTAGATACGACTGGAAGTAAATGAAGAAAGGAAGCCAGATTAGCTGTAAAGCTAACTACCCTGCTAACGCTGAAAGTTGGTTCACAGCCACACCAGGACATCTGGACGAGATCACAGAAAATCCTATATTTCCTATCCAATCAATATTTGCTTCTGTTCTTCCATTCAAGGTGTCGACACAAATGCGACAAAGTGAATACAATGGATGAAGTTCTCGTGGAGGCCGTCGAAACGCCTCTTTCAGGGTATGGTTCTCCAGAATGGACGCTGTACGAAGGTGGTACCAATGGGACCATTTTACCTCTCATGGAGTACAAAAGTACGACGGGCAATCCTTGGTTGATCTCCATCAAGCGAAACGCTCTGAAAGCTGGCACCATGTACACAATTGAAGCTCTCAGTACGTCAAAATACATAGGAATGTCAAAAGATAAGGTAGAAAGTTGGAAGTTTGAATAGCACAGGTATTGCTCTAGAATTCCAAGGCTCTGTCCTCCGAGGTTGATTATGGATGCACCGCATATTCTGAACACTTAGGTAGATAGACAGATTTTTTGTTGCGGACATACATTAGCAAATGACAAAAGTCAGGTGAAGCTATTAAGAACGTTGGATAAAAAATATTTGAAGGGACTCAGCATCCCACAGTAGAGGGCTGGGGAGAATCCCAGTCCTGCCCGGGCCCACCCACCATGGTGGCATCCCAAATCCAAAATGGCACCAGTTAGGCCATGGTTTACACCAAAAGACCAGAATCCAGCACACATTCGGAACCAGGACAACCATACGGGAGGATCTTCCATTCGCCGGCGGTCCGAATTTGCAGTTTTGTGTTCCAAATTTGAATCTATGGGGTACGGAAACTCAAAGGAATAATTTTTGGTCAGTATAAGCATGAGGGGTGTCTTTGAAAAAGATTATGGCGCATCCCAAGCCGATTTTCTGGCATCCAAAATTTTTAATTCAGAGCTCTGGCTCGGGTCATTTGGTTCTAAAAATTCAATACTATTTTAAATTACTATTTTTAAAATTTTTGAGCTAAGTAGGGCGTTTTTAAATTTCATCCCTTATTTTTCAACCCTTAGAAGGGAGTGACATTACTTATTCCATTTTGGTTTATTTTCATTAATGTACCTTTGGAATCGACCAAGACAAAGAAATTTTAACCCCACTCAAAATCTGTCGGTTTATTTGGTGTTATTCCTGCGATTTATCACAGATTTCCTGTGATTAAGAATGTCCTGTTGATCATACTCCGTGATTATGATTTTATTCATACTGTTAAGCTGGACTCACATGGGACGGAAGAGGGCGGAAACTGAAAAGATGGAAAGAAATATCACAATCTGATTGGCTGATTTTCCCCGGTTGAGACTGGTGGCCGCCATCTTGACAGAACGCATTGGCCGAAGGAATTTTTATACCGCTGTCCATCTTCCGTGCATTCCCCGCGCCTTCGCAGTGGCCAGGAATGATAACCACGAGTGGAGGTTGCACTAGGGGAGGCCAACTGTCAATAGTAGCCAACAATCGATTGTTTTGATACGATCAATGCGATTGATGCATTGAGGAGTTGTGATAATGTATTCCCAGAATTATTGCAGAATCCCAACTGTGAATTTTCGAGAAACATTGTTCAGCTGGTATTCGTAAAAATGAATGAGCATGTGGGCAAATTGAAAATTCCAAGAGCAATATTAATCCTTATTGAAAAAAAAATCGAAACTATCGATTGATGGAAAAAACAATCGATTGTTGCAATCGACAATTGGGCACCCCGTGGTTCCACCCTCACACTTCATTTGTTTGTTGTGCTGTCCTTTTCTTGCTCGTTTTTTTCTTCTTTTTTGAATACAAAATTAATTTCAAAATAACACGTCAAATTCAAAACACAGGAACAGAGGTTATCACAGGAACACAGGATCAGAGAGAGGTTATCATTTCAGAGGCTTCCAGGAGGAAGGTTATCATTCCGTCCTTTCCGTCCATCATCCATGTGAACCTTCCGCCGACTCCGGCTACCCCCTCCACTGGTTTTCTCGTCTTTCCATCTTTTCCGTTTCCGCCCTCTTCCGTCCCATGTGAATCCAGCTTTAGTGTGTGAATACTAATTTAATCTTATTCATAAGCACAGAAACATATTCCTGTGATTAAAGATCTTATTCAAACTCATGAGTATCAGTTTGCCCAACTCTGGTGCAAGGTAGTGCGAAGTGTCGACAGCGCAAAGGTGCTAAGTCCAAAAACAGAGTTTTTGTGAAAAACGCAAACGACGTTTTCACCAGAGCACAATTCCTCAAATAATGGATTATTATACCAAACTCTTTTATTTCTTCAAGAAATTTTCAAGCTATAATTTTCAAGAAGTTCAACAATAATTTTATTAAATTTGAGTTTTCTGAAATTAAAAAAATAAAAATTAATACTTAGCTGGCACTACAGTTTGCATTCTTATATAGAAGAACAAACCAAAAAGGCTGTGGCAGAAAGAATGTGTTTTCAGCTCGAAATAAATTAACCCACATCAGGTTGATTGAACGCCCCACAAACGGGAAGTCCACTCGATGGCTCCGTGGATTCTGGCCTGTCCGGAAATCCAGCGATGCCCCGGAGTAAATTTTATCTGGATTACTATTTTTTCAGCAACCAAGGGAAAAGGGTCAAAGCGATTCGTAACGAATTCGCCGCCTGAGAAAGGAATTTGCAAAATCAACCCAGAACAAGGAATCAAAGGGGTGACGCTCTTCAATGTAACTTGCAAAAATTGGAAAGACGAAGACTTACCCCTCCTGTACACATTTGGAACAAATTGGAACGATTTATTTGGTAATTTACATCTCAGTTCACTTCAATCTGCATCCTCTACTAAATTTCAGTTTTCGAAGTCGCTACAGGTTCGTTTGGGTAAGAGTCAAGAAACCAGTTCAGGTTGCATGTCTCGGACTGTTATTCCTAAAGAAAATCTCTGTACTGATTGAACTGGTTCTGGACGGTAATGGATGCCTATAGGTCTGCCACTGAAACTTTGCATCCATGTGGCGCCCCCTAGGTGGCGGATCCGCGAACTAATGATTGAGTCTACCTTCCATGGTGAAACCTTCACAGGGAAATTGGAGAGGTGAGAAATTTGATGTTCGTGTAGTGGCTGCGCTGTGAACGAAATGAGTTATTGTTTTGAATCGAAAGTGTATTTGGTCCTAGTTTTATCGTGCTCTCAAGTTTTTCCTCCTGAGTTGTTCTCTATCAAATTTATTTCAACTGTTCGTTATGAACAACCATCTAACATGAACCACATCTAATAATGCATCAAGAAAATCGTGCAGAAATCAACTTCATACACACATTGGGATAATACGAGAGTAGAGTTACTTCTATTATTATTATTTGGTTAGTAACCTACCCGACTGCTACATTATTTGCAATATTCATGTCATATTGCAAGCAATTAGTGGAATTAGGCTTCAAAACTGATTCGGAAATTCACGAATTTCAAGCTGCAGTAGGAGGGAAATCATGTCACTTTTGAGGGGAGAAATTCTCGAAAAATTATCGTATCACGGGAATTTGCTTGATGATAAGAGATAGATAGTCTGTGTTCTCCAGAAGAATGCGCCAAAGGGATGCAAAGTTTCTGTGGCAGACCTTGAGCGCCCAATACACTATAGGCCGTCGCCTCAACAGGCAAACGTCCGGCCAAAATTGCAGAGCAACATGCATTATCAGTCAACTACCTGCAGGCGGACGTACGATGAAGTCCTCGCTTGCACACACACTATACGTCTAGGGCCTGCAGGTGGACTGCTGGCCGCGGGTAGTGGACTGCAGGCGGCCCAAGGCCAATAGTAGCGGTTGGACGGCAGGCCAACAACTGATGTGTGGCAGGGAGCCCTCCTGAGATCGTGGAATGACAGTCCCATGCCTGTCACCGATCTCACGTCTGATCCTCGCCTGCCCTGTTGCCACACACATTCAGTTTTCACATACTGCAGTCCATGGCTTTCAGATTTAACTCATAATGTGTGGTTAACCACGATCTAGGCCTCACGCCAGCCTGCAGACAAATCATATAGTGTATGGGCGCCTTAAGAACAGAGGATTGTCGGTACTGAAAGAGTTCTGTGCCTAAAGGAACGCCACAAGGCGGGAACCATCTTGAACCGTTCAGGATCCTTACCCGAACGAACCTTACAAGATCTAGTTCAATGAGTTTTTGTTTTTATTTTTTTAATTATTCCAGAGCCTTTGGTTGAATCTTTCTATGAAGACCATCTGCCCTCCACAGTCTTGTTTCACGACAACATCAGCGTGTGCGTGACAGACGCGTTCAAGTTGAAGACTGATTTTCCTCTCAAAGTGAAGGTGTGAGCGTAGTGTTGTGAAAATAGGAAAGTTTTTTATAACATGAGCTAGAAGCAGCATCACAAAGCATCACTTCTTCGCCTCACAAGCCTTCACAAAGCATCACTTCTTGGACGATATGACATTTTTATTCCTTGGGACAAAGCCGCTAGCAGAGATGGGCGAATTCTTATTCATAAATACGATTATAAATACAAATCGTATCTGTGATTTTATGATTATGAATACGAATACAGGTATTAATATGAGTATGAATACAAATACAATCGTATTCACACTTTGAATACGATTTTTACATTTTTCTATGATTTTCCTAAAAATCTAATTTTTTTAACGATTTTCATCAAAATCATACTTTTTTTTAATGATTTTCTCTCGAACTCTGGACATATTTATGACCTAACATTGTCAAAATAATCAACACTCACAAATGATTCTTATAGGTTTTTCACGCAGAATCGAATGAGACGAATCCCAGGTCGCTACGACCAACCGAATAGAAACTACGGCGACATTTCC
The DNA here is from genome assembly GCA_009739505.2 of Apolygus lucorum. Taxonomy (NCBI): domain Eukaryota; kingdom Metazoa; phylum Arthropoda; class Insecta; order Hemiptera; family Miridae; genus Apolygus; species Apolygus lucorum. The sequence goes on along the minus strand of CM019174.2, from coordinate 10,059,521 downwards.
GCTAAAAAATCTTCTTTTTTTTAACGATTTGCACTGAATTTTTTTAATATATGATTTTTACCGGAATTTTGGTTGCATTTGTTCCCTAAAATTGTCAAAATATTCAATCAAAATTCGAAACGCTCACCAATTTTTATATGATTTTTCAGGCAGAATCGAATGAGACCAACCCCAGGTCGGTACGACCAACCGTATAGAAACTACGACGTAATTTCTACTGACTTTTTTGTAATCATGTTTTTAGCGTCAAGAACGTTCGGTGAAAGTTGTAGTAAAACAAAAACTTTAAGCGAAAATCGTAGTTTCTATACGGTTGGTCGTACCGACCTGGGGTTGGTCTCATTCAATTCTGCGTGAAAAATCCTATAAGAATTGGTGAGCGTTTCGAATTTTTATTAATTACTTTGACAATGTTAGGTTATAAATATGTCCGGAGTTCGGGAGAAAATCATTTAAAAAATGCATGACTTCCAGGGAAAATTGTATTCAAAGTACTAATACAAAAAAATCGTATTCATTGTGTGAATTCGATTGTATTCGTATTCATATTCATACCTGTATTCGTATTCATAATCATAAAATCGCAGATATGATTTATATTCATAATCGTATTTATGAATAAGAATTCGCCCATCTCTGGCGGCTAATGGCTTCCGTGTGGACATCTATCTATCAATAACCTGTAGTGCCCATAGTATCCATTAGGATGAGCAAGAGAGAACTTTCGAAGCAGGAAGGGGAGGAAATATTTGAAATCTCTAAGATATCAAGAAAACACCTGATTGTGTGGGATTGTAATCACACTAAAACGTCCAAAGTCTAGTCCTACCTGGTCGCTTACTCTACAATTTTTCGTTGCTACATTCAAAATGTAATATGTTTCTCGTAAAATTCACGTTTTCAGTTGATGAACAACGACCAAATTTACGATTTTCACCGGGAGATGAATTCATTCACCAGAGCATCACTCGATCGGGACTACCTCGGTATGAAGAATTGGGTCGTCCGTAACGCCGAGGCAGCGTTCGCTTCCCCTAATTTTCCTACTCTTTGGAAAGTGAATATTTTCACTCATCTGCTGGACACCGTAAGTATCTGGAATTTTGTATGTAATGAGGAATTTCACCATGTCGGAATTTCCTATTTTTGACCCCAAAATCGGATTCAGCACCTCGAAAAACCTCCTAAGGCAAACTTTCAGCCCGAACTTCCTAATTTACGAATAAAAAAAAACAGTGTTGAAAATACGTATGTTTAAAAAAGCCGGGAAAATGACATCATCCTGGAATAGTTCATTTATGGCCGCTTGAAGCGCTGGGATCGAGAAATCTATAGTCCCCAGATGCAAAATTTCACGAAACTAAAGTTCGAAATCGAAAAACTGAAGAAAAAAATAGAAAAAGCAAGATGGGGAAAATTAGGTTTCCCCTGTTTTTGTTTGATAACTTTTCTCTTAGAAAACACGATTTCGTCGTCCCAATGGGCAACACTGGGAGGAGACGGCGATCCGAACAGCCCAATCAGCGAGCGTTCCCGCTTCACGTCCGTTTTCCCGGTTAGTTTTGAAATCAAAAATTTTGATTGTCTCCCAAAAATAACAGGAGACTTATTTTCTGAAATCAGCCCGATTTTCATCTATCCCACACCATTAGCTATTCAGGAAAAATGCAAACAGAATTCGGTGAAATTCCTCATTGGAAAATGAAATGTACAGCGATAATCATGAATACGCCAGTGGTGAGAGGAACTAAGAAAATACCACTTCCCCGACCTCTGGTGGTGAAAGGAACTAACTACACACAGTGTTTTTTTTCGTTGGGTAAGGAGATCTTTAAGATTCAGGGGTGGAAATTGGATATTGTAAGATACCCGAGGGAACCGCTTGCACGGGTTATGTGGGATTGAAACCCACTAAAACCTCACCTCCTTGTCCCACGTTGGATCTCAGCCTGGAACTGTTCAACACATTACTTCAGGATGATTCCTGGGAGTCTTCGGAGTGCTCTGCTAGGGGCCGGTCCATGGTTTCTCTTCGTTGCCTCTCTCGTTCTTGAAGGATTTTTTTGTTCATTATTGTTTCCACATAATCTGCCACAGTGGTCCAGTTTTTTTTTCGCTTTCCAGCATCTTTCTTATGACCGCCTCTGGGGTTGTGTCCTGTCCTGCGAGAAGCAATTTCTCCCTTAGGCAGTTCCTCTCCCCTGTCCATCGCATGCATTCAAACAATGTATGAATTGCGTCATCATCCTTGTTCTCCTGGCAGGTGGGACATTTTGGGGACCTCACCTTCCCCATCTTATGTAGGTAGGCGTAGAAAAGTCCGTGCCCTGAAAGGAACTGGGTTTAGGAAGAAATTTACCTCTACATGATTCCTCTGTAGCCATGTGTTGATTTGAAGGGTTAGCCTCGCAGTCCATCTGCCTCTGGTTTCTCCTGTCCATATATCCTGCCATCTTTCCATGGTGAAATCTCTCTCCTCTTTGGCAATACGAGATCGCTCTCCTTGATCTCTTCTGTTGAACGTTCTCTTTCTTTCTGTGGCCATTAGATGAATGGGGATCACTCCTGTAAGGGCTAGCATGGCTGCTTCTGAGACTGTTCTGTAGACACAGGCGATGCGACGTTGAACTGCGCCCATTCGCTATCGGAGATATCCTACCTCCATAGCGTCCGCCCACTCCTCCGCCCCTTACAAGAGAATTGATTGTACAACAGTCGTCATCAGTCGTTTCTTGCATGGTTTGGGACCATTTATATTTCTCTTAAGGTGACATAGGGCAGCTGTAACACAGTGATATCGACGAATATTTGACGAGCCAGTGCGATAACTCCGTTCCTTTCTCCCTTAAATGATGAGTCTTGTCCAAGAAATCTCAAAACTGCAATTGAAAACAAAAACCGATTTTTTACTTTTAGTTCCCTTCGCCACTAGCTTGTTCAAATCTGAGGCAGACAAACGCTTCTGCGCTTGAAATCCTTTTCCTACCCATCAGCTTTACATCTTGCAGATACCTCGCGTCCAGTATTACTACTCAGTGAATCAGATGGTCTGGAGCATGTTGAGGCTGCTGAAGAGAAACGTCGCCTTTGCAGAAGATGGGGTCCAAGACCTTATGATAGGTGAGATACCTACTTTGAGTAACTGCACAAACAACAACTGCGAAATTTCTGCTCTCATAAGTGGTCCAAATTTGGTAGCAGTTTGAATGGAGATCCGAAGCAACTACTTGGTAGTAAGTGGAAATCATTGCAAATTTCGTGACACATTGCTGTCTCAATTTCAATTTCAATTTTAATTCATTGACAGAAGAAAAGAAATAGTACAGAAATTAACATAATATTTACAGCATTTTCTCCCATCCACCAACATAATAAGTTCGTACGAACTTGTGGTTGCTGGTGGAGCTACTCTCAGCCAAAAACAAAACTAGAAATTACAAGCCTTAAAACTAAAACTTAACAACCCAAAACATCTGCTGCTCAATTTTTGCAGAAACTAAATTTTTCAAGAATTAAATTCTCTTATTTTAGACAACGTAACATGTTTGAAATGATTTACGCTCTCACACACGTCAGGATTAATTCTACAAGCGTAAAAGAAATTCAAAACCCTGTAATAAGCACTCCTTCTGGCTCTCTCAGTGCCACATCTAGGTAAATTAATATTTGAAGATAGTGCTGTGCGTGTGTGCGTGGTACAACTTCTATGCTCTGGCCGAATGCCAGTTTTAAACACAAGAATACTCGAATGTAACAAAAACAATTCTTTAACGTTAAGCACATTGAACTCCCGATAAAGCAAGACTCTTGGGTATCGAGAACTCCTCTTGAGGGCGATTCTAATAATAATATTCTGGACGACCTGCAAGGATGACAACAACGACTTACCAGCACTTCCCCAAACTACAATGCCATATTTCAACAAAGAAAAAACTAAACCAAAATAAATAGTTCTTAGCTGAACAAATGATAAAAAATTTCTAGCCTCCCTAAATACATAAAACAGCTTTCGCAATTTACAAATTAAGGACTCAATATGGAAATTGAACTTCAAGTTGTGATCAAATATAACACCAAGGTACTTACATTTAAGAGTCAACGGCAAATTCACACAATTACAAGGTCCCAAACTGCATAAGCACGAATAACGATGAAAAGCAACCCCCGACCAATCAGCACACCCTCGATTAGAAAAGGAAAATCTCATTAACGAGGTCTTTTCAACATTCAAGCCCAAACAATTAGTATCCATCCAGTGCTTGATGAGGAACAAGTTATAATTTATTGTATCTATTAACCTGGTGATCCTTTGCGTAAAATACAATGGCTGTATCATCAGCAAAGCCCAATATTTCACATTATAATACTCACCTTCAATAATCACCTTCTCTACAGGTCTCCCGGAAACGTGACTCTTTACGAATTAGCTCAAGGGTAAAGCATGTTCCATGCTAAAACAAAAAATTGGTAAATAAGCGAACTCGTGAAGTTCATTTATAATTATGTTCAGTAGATCAATTTAGGATATTACAAGTAGCTGTACAGAGACAGAATGATCTAGGTAGAGGTGGCGACCAAACCAGAAGGCCGTGAAATAAAACTGTAAATGGCCCTTCAGAAACGAAAAATCTCCTGAATCTAGTGGAAGATAGGATCTGTTTCCTAGGGACCATTTTTGATCCCTAAATGTCATCACCTTGGTTAGTGTGGACGAAAAAAACATGATTATAAAATCACAGAGATAACACTTTGAGTCATTGCAAATGATTCGTATCGAATGAACAAGATAAATGAGTATTTCGTTCAATATGTAATTTAGTACCCTTAACCGCAAAAATCAGTAACCAAAGGAACAAATAAAATCGAAAGGAGTGAAAAATTCCAAAACATGGTTGACTGTAAAAGACACTTCGAGGAACAAATATCAAATCTTTACATTCAAAATCATACGACCTCGAAATAAGACGACAGGGAGTCAAAGTGGAAAATCTCGAGATCTCCTCTGAACAAAACTCCTCTGAACAAAACAGATTTTGACCTGTAAGCAAAAGAAATGTTTTTCCAAAATCAAATTCGGTTTGGTATCCGTGGCATGGTCGCACCCACGTGAGAGAATTAGGTGCTCTGCAGAGCCAAGGGCCTATACACATTTTACGAACACCTTGAAATTTTCTGTCCAACCGGCAGTTTTGAAAATTTGGCTACTGAGGCCCCTGCCCTACTGGCGGCCGAAAACGGTAGCGGGCCTTGTAGAAGAGGCCTAAACAGGCCCTTCACATCAGCCTCCTTAGGTAGGTACTGACTCAACCCGTTTCGAAATTGTTTGCCGAGAGGCAGGTAGTTGGGTCATTTCAAAATTTGGGGTTATTTTGTCCTCGAACTTTTCCATAAATTATTGTTGAAGTTTTTATGTTTTTTCTCCCGTAAACGTCCTTTGTTTTGGCCACTGAGGCAGATCCTGAAGTGGGCGCACACTTTATCAAGTAGTTTCAAATTTATAGAATTTTGAATTTTTTTTTCCATAATTTCGACTTTGTAGGGAGAGAGAAAACCAAGTGTGAGTTGAACTCATGAAACCTTTTTATTCCTTCAAAGTACGAGAATCTTAGTTTAGGAGAGTCTCTTTTACTTATCGCAATCACAGTCCGAAGCTATAATCTAGGTACATCAGAATTATCAGATTCTTCAAGTCTTTCAATCAGTCTAATCTTTCGTAAAATGTGGGTTAATGAAAAGTCAGAATTATATGACCCAGTGGTGTAAATAGTTCAGGTAACTCTTAAAAATGTAAACGGCTTTGAAAAAAAAACTTCTCTCCCTGCAATTCCATCACTCTTCCTACAAACCAGCCTCTTCCCAGAAGTTGTAGGTAGAGAGGTTGTAGGGAGAGAGATTTGTGAGGTTATCACTCTCTACTGGCCTAACCATTATTGATTCTGAACGTTAGAAAAAATACATAACACTATGGCATTCATAATTGTAATTTGAGTTTAATTAAACTTAGTTGAACACTTACCCTGATGAGTGAGGTGGTTGTAGGGAGAGAGAAAGTATTTACCTACTCTCAAAGCTTCAACACTTCACAACATAACCCACACAGCTGGGAGCTTGGAAATTCAACAAACTTCAGTAGCTTCGGAAGCCATCTTGCAGCAGTGTTCACTTTTGTTTTTCATGACACAAAATAATCGTTTTCCAGGAGTGGGCAGGCATTTCAAAAAAATTGTAGGGAGAGAGAATAAAACCTTGTGACAGCATCAAAACATAGCAAAAACCCTTCCAATTCATGGAATTTTCGTTCGTTTCTAATTTATTCCTGAAGAGGAGAGTATCCTGGACCAATAACGTTTTTTACTTAAATTAAAATATGAATATAGAGTTCTCCAAAAATTTTCAAAGTTCCCAACCTACCCTCTGTGACAGGTGTAGGGAGAGAGAATTTGGATCATTAATGATTTTTAATTATCTGAGTTAATTGATTAGTGAAATTCATTCTATGTGATCTTTGTAGACACCAACCTGCTGCATCTCCCTGAAAAAAATTCTGAATTTCCAAGACAAATAGAGTGTTCACAAAAGCTGCGTGACAAGAAATAACCCCAAATTTTGAAATGACCCATGTATTATGTGTCCCTGGCTATAATAAACAAAGCAGACATTGATGGATGTCGCAGAAGGGAGGCCAAGTTCAAATATTGTCGCATAAGCGAAGTTATGCAAAGAAGAGGCCTCTGTGGAAAAACGCTGCAAATTATTACACAATGGTTTATTATTTTTTATTTTTCTATATAGACCACTCGTCTGCAAAGCCACCAACCATCCAACATGAAGAAAAATATCGATCGCATTTCGGTCAGCTTTAATTTGAACGGAGATTAGACCTCTTTTGCGATTCACACTCTTTTTTCTGATTTATCGTACGTCCAAACTTCAAATTCTCGTAGTGAGCGAACGATTTGTCCTACAGAGCTTCGGGTGGTCTCAAAAAATTCTAAAAATTCTATAGAATCTTAAATTGAAGGAAAAACAATACCTTTATATCGAAATTTTTTGAGTTAGGGCGTTTTGAAAATTTCAAAATTGATTTTGGAACCCTTAGAAGTGACCCACATCAACCAAAATCTTCGGGGCACAACTAGACCCCAAATGGAGCCTACATACCAAATTTCATCAAAATCGGTCAATGCTAAGTGGCAAAAGTGCCGCGTACTGCGGACGGACGGCCAAATTTTTATTCGATTTTGACGTGACAACGTCTTATAAATTGGTTTGCCGGGTGACACTTCAAGAAACTGCTTTACGCTCCGCTCACGTTATGCGCTCACAATGAGAGCGAGTGAGAGGCACGCGTCCCTTTCACTTCTCTCGCTCTTTCTCTCTTCCGCCTAAGAGCGAGAGAGACAGAGCGAGAGAGATAGGCATACACACCGGTTCATGTCTTGCGCTTCTATTTAGGCGCCTGCATACAATTTTTTATTATAATAAAAAAATTTATTATAATAAAAAAATTTATTATAATAATATTCTTCCTACTATACGAATGAATATTAACATTAAAATTATTTTACCACTCAAAGTCGTTGTCACGTAATAAAACTTTCGCCCGTATACCGACTTTACAGGCAACCAATTAATTTTTGGATTCTTCGTACCTTGAAACGTAAACCATCAAATTTTGAGGGGGTGTTAAAATTTTTTTTCTTGGTCGATTCCAAAGGTTCATTATTGAAAATAATGAACCAAAAGGGGTTTGTATGCCCGGCTGGACCCGGACCCACCCACCATAGCGGCTCCCGGGGCCACCTCCTATTTCTAGGCAGGCAGCCCTGATCAAGCCGTATCTACAGCTCGATTGCCCTTACAAAGAGTTATAAGTTCGAATAGTATAAATAAATATTATGAGTATTATAAAGTTATAAGTTAAAATATTATAAGTATATATTAGAGCACCGACTTGATAAATTTTCATAATATATTTATACTTATGGTACCTATGTATGCCTGCAACGCAACCTTGTAAAAAGGAAATTGAATTAAGATATTATTATTATTTTTGTGTTCCTGAGAATGGTCCATGCTGAGGGCTGAAACCTTGGAATTGAAGTCCATCTATTGAATGTTTCAAGCCTAACGTCGGGTAGGAAATCTGAGCAAATCGCATCCCTTCATGCATTTATACAGGGTGTCTACAAAACAGTTGTAAGGAATTCAAGGGGTCGATTCTACAACTAATTTCCAACAAAAAGTGTCTAGAATTTTTTTTAAACGCCTCTTTAACCGACTTTTTTTACTTTCAAGTTTTTTTTTCGTGTTTTCGACCTTACACCATTAAAACGGCCATAACTCTCTTAAATTACACTCAAAAATTAAAAATAAGGATACCGTTGGAAAGAGCGTCAAATTTCCTATCTCCCTGATACCAAATAACAAATTTTCAGTTGAATTACACGGGGAATAAAGCAACCTAAAAAGTGAACTTAGTAAATTTTCGAAAAATTCCCATTTTTCAACGCCTAAAATCTCCAAATATTACCAGGTAAAGTTCTGTTGCCGGAAAGCCTAAGAACTGCGCCAGAATCTCAGCTTTCCAACGGTATAATCAAAACATATTTTACAATAGAATTTAGGGGAGAATTTTGTGTTTGAACGCGGAAAAACGTGCATTTGTTCAACGAAATCGGCGCTCCGCTTAGTCGATCTTGAGGGGTCAGACGATGAGAGTGGGTGGGACGGCGCCGCAGTAGACCGCGAGGCCTCCGGAAACAGGAGGCCAGAGCGCCGATTTCGTTGAACAAATGCACGTTTTTCCGTTCAAACACAAAATTCTCCCCTAAATTCGGTTGTAAAATATGTTTTGATTATACTGTTGGAAAGCTGAGATTCTGGCGCAGTTTTTAGGCTTTCCGGCAACAGAACTTTACCTGGTAATATTTGGAGATTTTAGGCGTTGAAAAATGGGAATTTTTCGAAAATTTACTAAGTTCACTTTTTAGGTTGCTTTATTCCCCGTGTAATTCAACTGAAAATTTGTTATTTGGTATCAGGGAGATAGGAAATTTGACGCTCTTTCCAACGGCATCCTTATTTTTAATTTTTGAGTGTAATTTAAGAGAGTTATGGCCGTTTTAATGGTGTAAGGTCGAAAACACGAAAAAAAAAACTTGAAAGTGAAAAAAGTCGGTTAAAGAGGCGTTAAAAAAAAATTCTAGAAGACACTTTTTGTTGGAAATTAGTCGTAGAATCGACCCCTTGAATTCCTTACAACTGTTTTGTAGACACCCTGTATTATTGTAAAAGTGTACAAAATGGCACCAAATAAACATGTGTATATCTATCTATCTAATGTCCTGAGATGATCGCGAACTGTATAGTCTTGGTGTCCAGTTATGTCAAGAGCCTCGTGATTGTTCCAGGAGTTGGGCAGGGATTGGAAAACGCTGCTGAACGTTTGAAACACCTTTGCTCGATGGATGCGGAATTCAAGAGTATGTGGGAACCCCAAATCCACGGAGCGGTGTCGTAAGTCCGAGAATTCTCTTTTCAATTGAAAATCACCTTTGAATGAGTTCATATTGCAATAACTACAAAATTACGAACACAGACTGAAACTTTTATTCGAATTATCAACTACTGTAACCAAGTAATACTGTTTCCCAGAATCCCAAAACATGAATGTGAATCAGTTTATGACAAGTTGAATATTTTGATTCGTACTATGTGCCACACCCAAAAGGCTCTCTACCTAATACTCCAATTATCTTCGTAATAATTCATTATCCTTAGAAGTTTTGAAAACCACGTATGAGGTCATTATCCCTGCGTTATTGTCCCGAATGGTGTATTTTGTAAATTTTAAAGATATTATTGTTAAAAATTGTTGATTATAATAAAATAAAAAATTGATAAAAACAACATAATGTTGATTTTGAGATACTAAAAAAGTTTATTTTCCATATTGTAAGTTAGATTGTGAGGTTTTATGAAAAATTGAGGTGTTATTTGTTTTTTAATAAATATTACGGTAGAAAAATATTATTGTTTTCTGATCCTACCTTATTTCTTAATCGAAGGGTATTTGATGTTACAGAGGCTGATATGCGGGAGATTTCCCGCTGAAGGCGCCGCCTCCCCAGAGCCCTCTTTCTAAGAAACTGCGGGAGATTTCCCGCTGAAGGCGCCGCCTTCCCAGAGCCCTCTTTCTAACAAACTGCGGGAAATTTCTCGCTGAAGCGCCCCCTCAGAGCCCCTTTTCCAACAAGCTGCGGGCAATTTCCCGCTGAAGGCGCCGTTTTCCCAGAGCCCTCTTTCTAACAAACTGTGGGAAATTTCTCGCTGAAGGCGCCCCCACCCCAGAGCCCCTTTTCCAACAAACTGCGGGAGATTTCCCGCTGAAGGCGCCTATAACAATACTAAAAAAGTTTATGTTCCGTATTGTTAGTTAGATTGTGGGGTTTTATGAAAAATTGAGGTGTTATTTGTTTTTTAATAAATATTACGGTAGAAAAATATTATTGTTTTCTGATCCTACCTTATTTCTTAATCGAAGGGTATTTGATGCTACAGAGGCTGATATGCGGGAAATTTCCCGCTGAAGGCGCCGCCTCCCCAGAGCCCTCTTTCTAACAAACTGCGGGAGATTTCCCTCTGAAGGCGCCGCCTCCCCATAGCCCCTTTTCCAACAAACTGCGGGAGATTTCCCGCTGAAGGCGCCGCCTCCCCATAGCCCCTTTTCCAACAAACTGCGGGAGATTTCCCTCTGAAGGCGCCGCCTCCCCATAGCCCCTTTTCCAACAAACTGCGGGAGATTTCCCGCTGAAGGCGCCCCCTCCCCAGAGCCCTTTTTCCAACAAACTGCGGGAGATTTCCCGCAGAAGGCGCCCCCACCCCAGAGCACCTTTTCCAACAAACTGCGGGAGATTTCCCGTTGAAGGCGCCCCCTCCCCAGAGCCCCTTTTCCAACAAACTGTAAGCAAGTGTTAAGTTGGCTAGTTACAGAAGGAGGCTTTAGATGCGAAAGGCTATTAAACAGCATATATGTATAGGAGACTATTGAAGTTTAGAGATTATTAAAGTTAGAGAATGTATAATAAAAGTTAGTATATGTTGGAGATTATCAAAATGCGTCCTTAATTCTGTCCAATCATGTATTGTTTATTAATTTACTTATTACTGTAATTGTATAGTAGACATCAATTTATTTACCGATATGGAGCAATTTTGCAAAGATCCTACCCTACAACATGGGCCAAGCCTAATGTCGGGTAGGAAATCTGAGCGAATTGCATCCCTTCATGCATTTATATTATTGTAAAAGTGTACAAAATGGCGAAAATAAACATATCTATCCATCTAACTGCGGGAGATTTCCCGCTGAAGGCGCCCCCACCCCAGAGCACCTTTTCCAACAAACTGCGGGAGATTTCCCGCTGAAGGCGCCCCCTCAGAGCCCCTTTTCCAACAAGCTGCGGGCAATTTCCCACTGAAGGCGCTTCCTCCCCAGAGCCCCTTTTCCAACAAACTGCGGGAGGTTTCTCGCTGAAGACGCCGCCTCCCCAGAGCCATCTTTCTAACAAACTGCGGGAAAGTTCCCGCTGAAGGCGCCTACTTCCCAGAGCCTCTTTTACCAACAAACTGCGGGAAATTTCCCGCTGAAGGCGCCCCCTCCCCAGAGCCCCTTTCCTTTTTTTATTACTAGCTTTTATTTAGTTCCACCTGTCTCGTTGTCTGTCTGTCTGATGATGCAAGTTACATCCACTTCCCGGTTTCCTTTCGAGTTGGAATTTTTGCATTATTGTATAAATCGGATGACAATGCAATATTATTATGACGTAGAGCTGTTTATTAAATTAATTTATTTTATTTTTAAAAATATTGATAAATAAATAAATTTAATAAATAATTTTTAATTTAATTTAAATAATTAAAAACACGAAAAAGGTTTTTTTTTTCAAACGATCGTTTGTTATCTTTTTACCCTTTTTACCTTCCAGCACAAGGCGCTCAAATTTATGAATCTACTCATCTAAAGTAGGTAGCATAATTAAATGGCAGTTTCCGGGCCCGTGAAACCGCCATGGTGAGTGGGGTTGGAAACAGCCATGCTGGTTTTTTTTTTTTACTGGAGTGGGGAAACTCTTTAAGAGTGAAGGGGAAGTTCACCCAAATAGTGTTGGACTCCCCAACATCGGGCCTACCAACTAAAACCCCACTCCCTCTGCTCAGGACTCACCCCGGAACCACTTGTAGGGGAAGGGCGGGTAAAACCGGGTACCTACTTATCCCCCTTGTATGTGCTGCTACCTGCCGCCTGTCAATAATATTATTATTAATAAAATATTATTATCAAATAATATTATTAACATATTATGTTAATCCCCTCACTTCGTGGAGCAGTGCACTGTTAGACCACATCAAAGAAGGCCATCGATTACGTTTGTGCGAATATTTTTCCGATAGCTGTAACTGAAAATTATCGAGAGCCGTTTTTAACTTTTACCCACATTGGTCATGTCGTCGGGAATTCCCACGGTAAGTGTCAGAATGTGTTGAGATATCATTAAACTTCGTTTTGCTTTAATTGCAGTGCATAGGAACGTTTTCCTTTTGTGGTGGCCGCCATATTGGTAGAAGACCATCTGTGGGGTCATAACGGGTACCAAAGGACGGGGTTAAATCGGGTATCCCGGTATGACCCCATCTTCAACTCAATGAATGCCCTTCTTTAAGTTTTTATTATTTCAACCGACGACAACGACGATGACAATGCTGATTCCTGCGTGCACTGCAACCAGCACATCTCCGAAATAGCCCTGGGTGACAGTTGGTCAATTTGCTCCGTTTGCAGCGAAACAGCACACGACAGCTGCTCTGGATTCGACCCCGACGAAGGCAAACCGTTTGTTTGCGCCTTCTGCACTGATGTCGTTCCACAAATTCATATTAAGTGATTTTTTTGTCACATTTCCCCAA